>VDFB02135655.1:0-12162 GCA_007258455.2 Sequoia sempervirens | reverse complement strand
TATTCATGGCATTTTGACAATTTAAAGTCCAAAATTCCATCCACTAGATCCATTTTCATGCAACCCATCATAGAGTCCTTCCATTTTTTATTCCAACATGTCTTTTTGGAATGGTTCTTCAAATCACAAATTCTTCATAGATTTAGATCCCAACACATTTTTTTTCTATGTACTTCCCTATTACAATGGGTACACTACATGCATTGCATTCCTTGAGTTTCTTTTCTTGAACCTGTGATATTTGTAACATCATTTTTATTTTTACTTGTAACATATGTATCCAATGCCTTCATACTTTTGTCTCACTATTGTTTGAATGGGTTCTCTAATTCCTTGTCCATACTTTCCTAATCCTTTTCCTTTATAACCCATTTTCTTCATAATTTTGAAACCAACACTATTTTCAAAACATCTTTTATTATTCTCATCACATTTTACAAGTTTTATAAATTCAAACACATTATCTTCATCCTTACACTCTTTATCAAAAACAAATTTGGTTATATCACACAAACCAATTGATTGATCAAATGAACAACACAAATCTTCAATTCCATATGAGGCATTGCAAACTGACAGCTTTGATTTCAAACACCCATTTTCCTTTTCCAACAAATTTAAATTTAACTTTTCTTTCAAATCTTCATTATTTTTTTACTTCATTAGACAACTTTACTATTTCTTCTAGTTCTTTATTTTTTCTTTAAATTTCTCTAATTCTATTTCAAGATTATCAATTTTACATAGATATTCATATATTTTCTTTCTAATCTCTTTTAAATTTTTTATCAATTTTGAATTGCATTCCTTAATGTATTCATCAACTCTTCCTCCAAATTATCCTTTTCCTTCTTAACACATTTATCAACTTTTCCCATTAAAATGAATGGACAAGTCACTAGGAATGTGCAAACCAACAACCTATTTGACCAAGTCATCAACCTTGATGCCAAGTTTTGAGTGACCTTTGAGGTGAGATGGAAAGTCTTACAACCTCAAAAGGTATGTACATGAGGTTTACCAAACAAGTTGGTAACCTCTAGATGCCTAAATGTTGCACATTTAGTTAGACAAGATGATGTTTAACCTCAACAACTTAAGTACACTTAATTATACAATAAATAGATAAATTATTCACTCTAACACCACAAACATAGAGGTGATGTTCCTGTTCACACAATATTTGTGTCATTGCAAGGAAAACATCTCGCAACACCATTCTAATTGTGTGTAGAAAAGTAGGATATGCATATTTTAAAATATTCTTAAGCCTAATGTTGGTCATTGCCCCCCTAAAACCAAGTTGTGACCTATTCACAAGAAGGATAGTAGTAGAATCCATAGCAAAAAGTGAAGAAGAAACCCAACCTTGCTAGTATTTAATGTCAATTTTTTTTATTTGACACTTATGTGAAATAAATGAGTCATACAACTCTTTCTATAGCAATCACTCGTGTACATCTTGAACTCTTTTCAATATGGACTCTTAATAAATTTTGTTTGTTTCCAATCAAAAGAGGAGATTATTTTTGTTGTTTAAAGATCTCTCACTAATTCAGTTTTTGAATTATTAGTATTGAAGTAGTCAACACACATGTTAACAACCACATTTGAAATCTCATCCACCACTGTGTTAGCCTCGCAATAAATGGGAAAATTATCATTCTTGGCCTTTTTTTGTAGCATGCATTAAATTTTTGAATTAGAAAATAAATTATATTTTGTATTGATTACATACATTGTTGGATGATCATAGATCAATAACATAAGTTCTATTATGGGTTGAAGTTCTAACACATCAATTTCTACATAAGTTTTTTGGAATAAAGACAAGTGTCAATATATTTTAGTGTTGACTTGTTTTTTCAATGATCTTTGCATTTAAGTGATTTCCCATGTCTTTGACTATGTTATTTTATTAGCCCTTTGAATTGTGTAACTAGCCAATCTCATTGTCTTAGTATTATAATAATGTTTTTGTATTCTAATAAAGTTTTATTCAATTGACCTAAAACCCTAAACCATTTGCATTTGCCATGTGCTTTAATGTTATAATTTGTTAGTGACAAGTTCGACCCATAACACTCCCTTAAGTCACAACTATGTATTGAGCTTTATTTTTTCATCAGTCCCTATATCCTAGTAACCAACCAAGCCACTTATTTTTACACCTTTGTTATGCGCCTATGTCTTCTCTTAAATAAGCACAATTTGTATGGTGGTCCCTGTTCTCATCCATGTGGTTGCTCCTCATTTGAGCACATTCATCCTTCATAGCACATCTTCTTTATTTTTGCATACTCCTAAGTTGTGGTAGTGTGCTCTTCTAATATGTAGATTCCACTATCACCTTTTGGCCCAGTAGTGATTGTCAATATTTTATTAGAAAATGTTCATCTCTCTTATCTCTTATGCGTTAATGCATTATGTTGACAATTCTGGACTTTTGAAGAACATAAAGATGAAAGGTCCAATAATTGGGTAAGGTCCAATAGTCGTACAATTCAAATTTACCCTAATACGAAAGGCTTTTTTTTTTATCGTTTTTGACAGTGAGAAGGATAGGAATGCAGTGCAAGCGGGGGAAGGTAAAGTGCTCAACTTGGTTTAAGGACCAAAGCGCGTGCAAGTCTTGCATGACTATGGAAGTCTGAAGCATAGCCCAGTCCTTACCTTACAATATTCGGGCGGCGTAGAAGTACCGCGTCAATGTTGTTCGGTGGCAAGTTGCCTTCATCGAGTTAATATATCAATTGTTAACAAGTTTGATAAAATCCACCTATTACTTTCCATATTTTATGATGGCGTGGGAAATTCGCCAGAACCAGTCATGGGCAAGTGGGCGACTTAAGATTTAACATGTTTTCATTTATTGTCGATTGTGTTGCTTGCATGGCTATGAAAGTCTGAAGCATAGCCAAGTCTTTACCTTGATTATTTAAAAGAAATTGATGAAGGTTCGGTGTGCAACAAGTGATAAAAAATGCTCAACTTGATAAATGCAGACAAAGATAATGTAAACGAAAGGGACAAACTACAGAGTGGAAACCGCAAGGAGAAATCGTAGATAGAGCACGTGAAAACCTTTCTATAAATAGATGCTCTATTTAGTGTCGTTACTTGGTTTGGTAGGTACATGGAATCATTTGAAGGCCCACCTAAAGATGCTTGGCAATTTCGTATGACGAGCAAAATATTCCATCTTCTCTATCCTTCAAAAATGCCTATTGTCTGTTGAAAACAAGATCTAACTACAAAATTTTCACTTAGATAAGGATTAATAATCAATCAATTCCTTCAAATCAGATTTCCTCAAGTTTTCAAAACTAAGAAATCAAAATAGAAGAAATATCTAAAGCTTAAACACCATGAATCAATCATGCAATCACATGCAAGTGCATGCAAGTGCATGCAATCCACATGCAAGTACATGCAACTCACATACATGTACATGCAAACACATGTAATTCATCAATTTTTCTTTGATATCAAATGAAAGGAATAAATGATCTCAAAAATCCTTCCAAGAACTAGTATGAAGCTTCAGTATCTTATATTTCATTAAACAAATCAGATTTCAACAACTTGATACAAGCACATACTACTATGTCTTAAAGCAGAAATATACATAGTTTAATTTCCATCACATTAACCCTTAGAGAAAAGATATTGTAGTTTGCAAATCTAGGAAAATTTTGACAACATAACGGCATGTAAATTAACATTTCAAGAATGAGAAAGAAGAATAGGCATAAGAGAAAAAACAATGATATATAGGGAGAAAACCTTTCGGGTAAAATCCCCACTCCAAAGCATCGAACCAATGTATTAATCTGTAAAAAAATGTTACAATACACTTGTAGGCTCACAGCCTTAACATGGAGATTCCATCTATTTCTCTTCTAGAGGAAATATGATAGTATAACCCTCCAATGAAAAATTCTCCTCTCACAACTCCTCAAACAAGCTCATATTTTATAGATAAAAAGAGTTGCACTTGACAAAATATAACTACACCTCCAAAAAGCTCACATTTCATGCAAACTCAACATGAAATAAAATTGCTTTCATGTATAACTACACTTATAAAAGAAACTTTCCACTTTTGACTCTTTCTTGAGTTATGTTCAACAAAAAAAGCTCATAAATAATGAAATAATTAAATAATTAACATGATAAGAAAAAAATAAAAGTTAAGACACCTTCTTTTTCGTAACATTAGAGTAGTAGGTTTCAAATTATAGATTTCAAGATAATATTGAGAAATCCATAAATAACATGATAAATATTAAATCCAAGGTCCGCAATATCAACTAATGTCCAAAAAAATTTATATTCTTCTCAAAATATTTTCTAGACCTCTTAACTACCTTGACTTACATAGAAATGGAAAATGAAAAAGTCGCATCTTCTTGTCAAACTAGTCTCCACATTTTTATGTTGCATGAATATGTATATAGATAGAGCGTGCAAAGCTAATAATTATAAAGAAATAAAAACAAATTGAAATCAATATTGAAATGTTCAATCGTGTTGATTTACTTGTGTTCAAATGCAATTAAATCAATGCGAGCAAACAATTCAGTGTTGGTTTCAATTCAATTTTAATATTAGTAGTAGAAATTTATCTATTGTTTAGAACATGGGATTTTTTTTGGGTTGTATTAGTGGTTTCATCTAGTTTAGGAAAATTATTATTTTGGAAGTTGCAATAATTATATGGTGAAAACCATTGCATTTTCAAGTTGGAAGGACAAAGACAAGATACAAAAAATAAGATAGGAGAACTCAAAAAAATTGATTATCGTGAAACTTGTTTATCACATCAAATTTATAGGAAAATATATGATAAATTTTGCATATACTATAGAGTGGTGTTAGCTTATCCATAATTTATCATGGATAGGTGAGAGTACGTAGCATGAATGACATGGAGGAAATAAGGTGGCAGAATAAAGTGCTTGGTCTGTTGGTCTATGTTGAAAGATTTGGTACATAATTAATTTATTCATTCCAACATCCTCCATAAATTAATTATACTAATTATTTTTCAAATGTCCCCTCATAATCTAGAAAAGATGGGCCCTGACCTAAAACCTTGTTAGGTACCCATTTACAATCACTTATTCACTAATATAATGATAGGAATTCACAATATTCTAATCATGTCTTTGAAATTTCTTCTTTGCAAATTCCTTTATCAACTTGCTTGCCAAACGATCTTTTGATCTAGAATCTTCCAATTCAATTTCTTCATTTTTGGTAGGTAATATTCCTCATACTACTGCACTTTTCTTCAATTAACTCCATCTTATTGATAATTGAGCTCGGTTTCTTTGTACACCTTCACCTCCAACTAATCTAAATCACTTTAAATTTAGATGTACCCTTTTTGCAAATTCATTAACTGTATTTTTCCAAATTTCATGATGTCTTTCATGACAATTATTTTCACCCTTCTCAAACCTTATAAATTTCTCAATTCATTTCAACACATGAATACTTATGCTTATACAATTTTTTGAATATACTTGTGGTCTTTAGACAATTTAGTCCAAAATCCATTTTCATGCAACCTATCATAGAATCCTTCCAATTTTTTATTTCAACATGTATTTTCAGAATGGTTCTTCAAACCACAAATGTTTCAGGGATTTAGATCCCAACACATTTATTTTCTATGGCCTTCCCTATTACAAGGGGTACATTGCATGCATTACATTCCTTGAGTTTCTTTTCTTGAACTTGTGATATTTGTAACATCATTATTATTTTTACTTGTATCATATCCAATTCCTTCATAATTTTGTCTCACTATTGGCTCAATGGTTTGTCCAATTCCTTGTACATACTTTCCTAATCCTTAATCTTCATAACCTATTTTCTTCATAATTTTGAAACCAACACTTTTTTCAAAACATATTTTCTTATTCTCATCACATTTTACAAGATTTATAGATTCAAACACATTATCTTCATCCTTACACTCTTTATCAAAAAAAACTTTGGTCATATCACACAAACCAACTAATTTATCAAATGAACAACACAAATCTTCAATGCCACATGAGACATCACAAATTAATGGCTTTGATTTCAAACACTCATTTTGCTTTTCCAAAAAATTTAACTTTTCTTTCAAATCTTCATCATTATTTTTGACTTCATTAGACAACTTCAATATTTCTTCTAATTCTTTATTTTTTCTTTAAATTTCTCTAATTCTTTTCAAGATTATCAATTTTACATAGACATTCACATCTTTTCTTTCCAGACTCTTTTATTATTTTTTTATCAATTTTGAATTGCATTCCTTAACATTCATCAATTCTTCCTCCAAATTATATTTTTCCTTCTTAACATGTTTATCAAATTTTCCCATTAAAATAAATGGCCAAGTCACTAGGAATGTGCAAACCAACAACCTATTTGACCAAGTCATCAACCTTGATGCCAAGTGTTGAGTGACCTTTGAGGTGAGATGGAAAGTCTTAAAACCTCAAAATGTGCGTACTTGAGGTTTACCAAACAACTTGGTAACCTCCATAGGCCTAAATGTTGCACATTTAGTTATCTACAAGATGTTTTCTAACTTCAACAACCTAAGTAGACTTAAGTATAGTGAATAGATAAATTATTCACTCTAACATAGATGTGGCATTCATGTTCACACAATATTAGTCATTGTCCCAACTAAAAAAAAGTTTTAACCTATTCGCAAGAAGGTCAGTAGTAGAAACCATAGCAACAAGTGAAGAAGAAACCCAACCATGCTAGTATTTAATGTCATTTTTTTTTATTTGACACTTGTGTGAAATAAATGAGTCGTATGACTCTTTCTAAAACAATCACTCACCTTCATCTTGAAGTCTTTTCAATA
Source organism: Sequoia sempervirens (assembly GCA_007258455.2). NCBI lineage: Eukaryota > Viridiplantae > Streptophyta > Pinopsida > Cupressales > Cupressaceae > Sequoia > Sequoia sempervirens. The sequence continues at coordinate 5,282 of VDFB02135655.1, read as the reverse complement.
TGGGCTCTTAATAAATTTTGTTTGCTTCCAATCAAAAGAGGAGACTATTTGTGTTGTTTAAAGATCTCTTACTAATTTAATTTTTGAATTATTAGTATTAAAGTAGTCACACACATGTTAACAACCACATTTGAAATTTCATATGCTTATGTGTTGGCCTTGCAATAAATGGAAGAATTAAATTATTGTTGGCCTTTGTTTGTAACGTACATGAAATTTTTGAATTAGAAAATAAATTATATTTTATATTGGTTACATACATCGTTGGATGATCATAGATCAATGACATAAGTTCTATTATGGGTTGAAGTTCACACATCCGAATTTCTACATAAGTTTTTTGGAATAGAGACAAGTATCAATATATTTTAGTGTTGACTTGTTTTGTCAATGACTTTTGCATTTAAGTGATTTCCCATGTCTTTGACTATGTTATTTTATTAGCCCTTTGAATTGTGTAACTATCCAATCTCATTGTCTAAGTATTATAATAATGCTTTTGTATTCTAATAAAGGTTTATTTAATCAACCTAAAACCCTCAACCATTTGCATTTTTCATGTACTTTAATGTTATAATCTGTCACTAACAAGTTCAGCCCATAACACTCCCTTAAGTCACAACTATGTACTGAGCTTTATTTTTTCATCAACCCCTATATCCTAGTAACTGACCAAGCCACTTATTTTTACACCTATGTATTCTCTTAAATAAGCACAATTTGTATGGTGGTGCTTGCTCTCATCCATGTGGTTACTCCTCATTTGAGTGCATCCATCCTTCGTAGCACATCTTCTTAACTTTTACATACTCCTAAGTTGTGATAGTGTGCTCTTCTAATGTGTATATTCCACTATCACATTTTGGCGCAATAGTGATTGTCAGTATTTTATTAGAGAATGTTCATCCCTCTTAGCTCTTAAGCGCTAATGTGCTATGTTGACAATTTTGTGACTTTTGAAGAACATGTAGATGAATGATTAGGCCCTAGGGGAGAGGGGTCAGTAGTTATGTAGGGTCCAATAGTCATGCAGTCAATGACGATTATAATACTCAGTATTACCACATATCTATACTATATATTGTAAATAAACAGTTCACATGTAAGTAAAAAAATAGCCAAATGTTGATCAAAATGGACCCATACTTGAACACATGAGTACATTTGAATGTTATATAAAAAAAACATAAATACATTCATGAAGAAGTGAAATAAGTATTTTTTTGTCTCAAATAAAATATCATAACTATCCACTATAACTGTGTCATTTATAAAATAAAATGCTCATTTAATAAAATAAGACACTCATTTAAACAAGTATTGTTCTCATAGTAAAAAAATATTGTTCTTATGTGTACAACTATTGGGATAGCAATGTACAAGCATTGAAGTATTTCATATTAATAGCTTGTCCTATCACAAATATAAAAGGTGAGCACAATAAATACCATGTATTTTCCCACTAAATGTGAAGGATTTTCAAAAAGTTATAGTGTTTAACTATTGGTCCATTTTTATTTGATATAAGTTGTAGTTTAAATAATTATGTATTGCTTTTATAACAATAAATAGTTTTTTTGTGTTTGATCAACTATAGATCCATATTTGTTGAATATAATAGATAGAGATATCAAAGATTTATGGTTACCAATAAGTATTTGGTCCATTTAGGTTGCATATTAGTTTTATTTTAAATAATAATATGATATTCTATAAGCAACAAATGACATTTTTTTGTTCAACTACTAAGGTGAAAGTCAAATTTTAGACACTTCTCAATAAATATGCTGATGTGGCAAGCTACATAATAAGTCACACCTCCAAATCTTAGTTATACCTAGATAGATAAGAGGCGAGTCTACATTTGAAAAAAAAAAATGAAGGTTCTACAATATTCCAGTCAAGTGCTACATATTGACAAAATTACCCGACATGACTATTAGCCCCTCTCACTAAATGTCCACCTCCCATTGCAACATGAGCTTTCATTGTAGCGCGATCACTTCTCTAAGTTTAAGCCTTTCAAAATGGCACTAATAGCGAATGCAGATTTCAGAGTTGTGCCTCTGCAAAATAGTGACACTTGATGAGCGCAAACAAATTCATCGTGTGTTTTCCTTCATGCTATGGAGTGATTGATGGAGAGTAGAATGTTTCAACATGAAGATAAAAAACCAACGGCATAAAGAAGATGAAAACAAAATGGGAGAGCACAAGAGAAGAAAAAAGATCTGTTGTGATAAGATCTACATGATGTCTGTATCCTTTAATTCAGATCACAAATTGGAAACCTCATCTGAAGACCTCTAAATCATTGACTCAGACTCAGGATCTTCTTCACAAGTCCTTTGGCCTTTCTCTTCAACTAGGTGGGACCGTGGGAAGTGGGCATCATAGAAACATGAAACTTCAGATACCATTCTGAAGTGTGAGTAGGGTCTATATGGGTTTTCATCAGGTTTAATTAGTTGTAATCAATATTTTACTGGTGCAAACTATTGGTGACAATTTCAGTTATAAGACTTTTAGTGAAAAGAACGAGAGTTTTTCATACTTGACAATTCCGGCATAGCTTTTGAAGTTCAGAATCATTGTATTCCCTAAATAATAGAAAGGGAAGAGTCATATTCAAACAACCATACAAATTTATTCAATCCCTTTTATTTCTCCACTGGCCCTGCGCGTTACGCACCACCTTCGTATTTTCCTCCACCTAATTGTTTCTGTTGGCGCTCCAGATTTTTGTTCCCTTTGGTGATGAAAAGAAGGGAATGAAGACTATGGAGAGTGGGGAGTTGTGGTTCAGAAAGCCTAAGGCACAAATGAATTATTTAGTTTCAATCCAGAAAATAAATAATTCATTATCATGGACTGTGGAAACTTGATGTAGTTAATTATTTAGTTTCTAACCATCCTTCTAAATATCTAAATTGTAAATGGTGTTCACCAAATGATCTATTTAGGATCTAGGACAATTGCTTATAGAATGCTTAACGTAAATGATCACTTAATACAATGCTCAAATGAACAAATGAACATAATATAATTGCCAAGATAATGAACTGAAAAGAAAGAGAGAAAATAAAGAGGAGACAAACGCAATTGATAACGGAGTTCGTCCCTAAGGACTACGTCTCCGGGCCCCTCTCCAACGGAGTGACCGATCCGATTATACTCCAAAATCAGTTACAATTGCTTCAATGACTATCTCCTTCAAGCACAGCAGCATAACGTTCCTCTGATGTGCGGAAATGTCTACAAAATCTCCTGAGCATTCTCTCGTTCTCACCACCTGGACTTGGAAAATCCCATCTCTACCCCTCTTTTTATACATAAAATTTGCCTAATTAGGCTTAACCACCAAAATAAATGCCTAACTCCCTTACCAACTCGTACAATATCTCATTTGTCTTCTATTAGCTTCTGGTTTTGATTTATGGTTAGGTTGTTGTGCTTGTTTATGGCTTATTAAGCCATTTTGTTATATATTCGAGCATAGACACATGTCAAAACAAACCGACCTCTATATATGTATGTGGGCGGTTCGGTGGTTCAACGGGCATTATTATTTTGTTTGGTGGTCAGCGGTTCCAACCCCACTGGCCATGCCTTATACCCAACTCCACAAGTCTTAAACAACAAACCAACCCGGCTATGCGTATATGAACCGACGCTAAGATTTAGTGCACCACAAACGCTCGGCGGTTTGGGAGGAGATCGCTGGCTTGAGCCCGCCCGCTGGGTAACGTAATCTCTTTGGTCCGACGCTCAACTACGCTCAACCGCATATACCAAAACAACCTACACGGTAACCTCTGCCCGCCTAATTCCATGATGTAGTCCGGCCGACGGCTTCACTACAAGGATATCTCGTGATCAATAATCGAGTCACGTGTCGTAGTCCTATTCAATCAAGGTGCTGACTCGAAAGGCCGCACGGCGCTTTCCGCCACGCGGTCATGACAAAGCCGAAGTGATCAACAGGTTAACTGACCGCCATCTTTCCGATGACATATCGCATCGGATGCCATGTGTCACACTCCCATTGGTTCGCATAACCGGCCTGCCACTACTGTTTCCATTAGAATTCGCCCATGTGATTTCCTGTACGGCACGGACTCGTCAGCGTCGCGATGATGATGTCATCAATTGTACCTTCAAGTTGGTTTTAAAGTTTGATCAGCTTGTAACTCAAGTATACGATGTCGGATTTCACAAATAGCCCTTCGCGCCGACCGTCTCGACGAGCTCTTCGCGATGATGCTAGTTCTATCAATTTTTGAGATGATTATTTTTTGCCTTCTGGACGCCCCTAAAGCCAGTTTGACTAGAAGTTTGATTGGCTGTAACTTGCACAAATGGAGTCCTTTTCGCCCCGTTCAAGTTGTGTTGGAATCAGGATTTTGAGCTCTTTTTGATGGTGTTGAATTCTAGAGCATTGGGGACACTTCAATTTTTAGTGAAAAATATCCCCTAGATCAGGCCTCCCCACCGGAGAGCTTTTGGACCTTTGAAAGCTTGATTACTTGAAAGTAAGTGGGAGGGTGCAAGTTCCCTCACTTACCAATCTCCATCCATCTTGCTTTGCTTGGATGCATCCTTCAGCCCACTCCAGGTACTCAACATCTCCTCTTCGTGAAGTTCTGACATTCCTATCGAGAATAACATCTTTTGGCAACTCTAACATATACTCTAGTGAAAGGTCATCAACTAATGGAACTTGAATGTCTGTGACTTCATCTAGGATCATTGGAGGTTCATACAGTTACAAATTCTCAACATTGACAACTGAGTAAATATGCATGTATGGAGGAAGATTGAGGCGGAAGGCATTGGTACCAATCTTCTCAAGGATCTCAAAAGGACCATACCTAATTGGCTTAAGCTTTTTACCTTCACCTTGCATCCTTTCCTTGCTGATATGTAACCAAACTCTGTCTCCAACCTGAAAATGATGATCAGTGTGATGCTTGTCATGGCGAACCTTGTATTTTGCTTGGCTCTGTTCCAACCGTGCTTCCATCACCATGAATCTGCTTGACTTTCCCTGATGAACTTCTCTCAGATTACATGGCGCCCATCTTCAACATCATCTTTCCCAAAAAGCAAAATCCATTGGTGTCTTGGGCACATAACTGAAGCATGTATCAAAAGGAGACCTCTTAGTAGAAGAGTGTTGCATGGTTGTAGGCATGTTGCACATAATGAAGACTATCATCCCATAACTTAGGATGCTTGTTGCAGTAACCTCTAAGTAGATGCACAACTGTCCTATTTACAAC
>VDFB02135654.1:0-13401 GCA_007258455.2 Sequoia sempervirens | reverse complement strand
GTTTACTTCACTTGTTGTTTTGTGTGTTTTCTTTCTTTCCTTCTTTTCTCACTTGTTCTTTTTGGTTTGTTTATGTTTTCCTTCGCACCCTTTGGTTCATTTTCTCCATTCTCAAACCCTTTGGTTCATTGTGTGTTTCACTTTTCTTATTTTTTTGTTTTCTTTTCTATTCATAGGATTTTATGTCTCGTTGTGCCATAGTTTTCTAGGGTTTTGTCATACTATCTCTTGATGGTGTTTTCTACACAGTAACAACTCAGACAGAATATGATATTCTATCTCTCTTGAAAGGTAAATCTCTATCAGCAAGCCTCAAGAGATAACCCCAAGGTTTCTAATGTCAAGTCTTGACAATGCATAAACAACTCAATGATAATGTGAAAATGTTGATATTCACAAGTGTCCTTACAAATGAAAAATGTTGGAAGTGTACTTTCATCAGATGCAACAATATGGTGATGCTTTCAGTCCTAAAACTAACCCAGATTCAAAATAAACAGCAAAAGAGATAAGGGTTTTAGAGAGATTTCTAAGACTAAAACCTAAAATCAATCACAACAATGATGAATGTTGCAAATGGACAGATCCCCAATGAAACCAATATCTATTTGATCAAGGACAAGTCTACAACTACACAGAAACAATGTAATCTTCTAAGGAAACTAAACATATTCAAACTTTGAACATTCATTCACATACCCAATAACGCCGAATAAAACGCTAAGCATCCACACAGCTTGAACTTAAACGCCCTAGACTAACTTTACACAAAGAACTTCATAATCAATAACAACGCTAAAAGTGTGGGACCGTAGATCTATCAACATCATTAACATTACCCGGCGCAAAAGAACTAAAATCTGTAAACATCCAACATTCGACATCAATGGCAACAAAACCATAAACTATCAAAGTGTAACACAAAGCTTGCCAAATCAACAATCCAATTGCATTAACTTCTCCAACATTACATAACAATTTCTAGTCTCTTTCCTCTCCTACAACTACTATCTTGCATAATCTAACTCCTAACTTAGCCAATTCTGGCTTCTAATAAGCTCTTCTAACCTAGTCTTACCCCCTTACAAATGAGAAGGCACTGGCCTTTTATAGAAAATTACATTTTGAATCAATGGCCAGGATTTAATTCATCCAATGGCACAAATTACACCTCTAGAAGCATCTAGCAGTTACATTTAATTTGGGAGCTCAAGGTACATCATCATCCAATTGCATAAAAGCAGTTACATCATGGAACAATGAAAAACAATATTTCGTCATTAATGGAAACTTAATTGGCTTACAAACCCAAATCACATGTCTCCCGTAGAACCCTTCCAAATTTCCAGATAACAATTTTGGGCACTGATTCTTATGCAAGTCTCCACTTTTTAAACAAACGGAAACCTCTTCCATTTCTTTGCACTAATCCATATGCAAGTTTCCCTTCTACCGTCTATTTCAGCCTTTGAAAATGTATGTCACGTTTCATATGTTAAAAAATTCAATAAATTTTTCCATTTTTAAAACTTCATTTTCAAAAATTTTCAACCGTATCCCAAGGAATTTCAATTTTGGGGAACATCTTTAAAAGGTCCCCATGAAAAATTTCATTTTTTTTGAAAAATTTCCATTCTTCAAAAAAAAAATTCAATTTGTTTTTCCATTTTTGGAAAATTTCGGTTTTTTGAGGGGTCTTGGGATTTTGAGGGGGTCATGGAAATTTTGGGATAATCCTAAGGGAATGGAATTTCTCGAATTCCCTGCAGGGTTGAAATCCCTTAAACCTCATAACTTTTTTTCTAGAAGGAATTTTAAAAAAGTTTAAAAAGCAACCCTGCCTAATTTTTTGTCCTCTATCCACGGGTACAAAAAAGATTTACATATAACATTGAAAATTCACTTCAAAATCCCCATTTTTGAATTCCAAGATAGGCAAATTTTCCCTAGAGCCTCAAAAATATTGTCCTCATCAAACCTCGTCTAGACTTAATCCCAAAATAACCTCCCAAGAAGAGCAAAACCAAAATTCGACCAAACCAAGGGGCACAAATGCAAAAGAAAAAAAAAGGGTCCCCACCTCTAGTGGGGCATGTGTGCGAGAATCGTACAACACTACCAAGTTGAAAGTGCATTTGAATTGATAATTTTAAAATTTGACTGTTATAAATCAAAAATCTTGAACCTCAACCAACCTGATCCTAAAGACCTGATTTAAAGATATCGTTATATCTATTTTTCCTTCATTTATTGCTGACTATTTTATTCTTGATTCCCACATCTATTTCAAAATCGGGAATCCAAACTACACTTGTGTTTTTACTATTGTTTGGGTCTCGCTCTTTTGCTTTCTCCAATTCTTACTTCCAATGTACAAATGAGATCGAGGATCGGATCATTACCTCATTATGTTAAAGGTGATGGACAATGTATCAGTCCATATTCCAATTTTGATCTTCGAAGTTACTATTAGGATTGGACTGACACTGAACCTTTAACATATCGTTAAGTTCCATTCCAAAAACTTAAGGTCAAGTCTTTAATCATTTCCCAATCCAGATTCCTGAATAGATTGCGGGATCGAAACTCGGGACGTTTCCTACACTTGTTCACTCCTATGGGTTTGGTGCCAAATCATTTCCCAATTCTGACTTTTGATTTATCATCAAGATCAAAACTTGGAGAGAAGACTTCATTGATTTTGTTTGTTAAGTATCACTACTTGGTGAAGGCCCGATCCCAATTCCCAAATACATTGTGGGATTAGACTGTGAAATGAAATTTAACCTTGTTCATCACTATAGGTATTTGTGTTGAACCACAACCCAACTCCAATGTTCAATAGAATTGAAAAGTGTTATATTAAGTTTAGGTTCAAGGTTTTTCATGATCCTGAATTTCGATATAATTTAGTACTATGCTTACAATGTTCAGGTTCTTGGTTTTATCTCGAACCTGAAACCTGAAAATACTAAATTAACTTGTAGAATGGGAATTTATCTTGAATGAACAGAAATTTAATATGAATGCTTGTGCTAATATACTCTTCACATGTCTCTTCTTTGCCTAATGATTGTCAATATTGTAGGGTAATTAACAAATGTTTGATTTAGATGAGGAAGTTCCCACTGAAGGAACATCAAAAGGGACAAAGGCTAAGTGGCTAAATCCAAAACAAGTTCTTGTTACAATGAAGTATAAGTTCCAAGGGACCCTAGTACCATCTAAGTTTGGGTCTGATGTTATGAATATCACTGATACACTTGTGGGACACATTGATTTAGACAATTTTCATGAGGATTCATTTTTAGAAGATGTTACCCAAGGGCAAAGAGGATTGCAAAGTATAGGTTGGCTTGTGTAGCTAGTTTTCATATTTCTATGCAATGTCCTAAGTTCATTTTAATTGTTGCACAAACTTATAATCCAACTCAAAGGTAGTGTATTGATTCCTAGGGCAATGTGATCATTGATTTTACCCTAGCAATTATTAGACTAGTTTTTGATCCTCCTACTTACCCTAATCTCAAGATTATGACTAAAGTTGATGCACTTAAAATCTAAGGAGCAGATTTGGATGGGAACAAAAGGTTAATTAATAAAAGGTGGCTTGAGATAGAGAAGTTAGTGAAGAAGGTACCACTGAATCCTAAGAATTCTGACTTATTTGAGGACAATGGAGACATGATCACATATCTGGCAAGAGTATTTGGCAAGGAAAAATCTTGTATCTGTGAACACTAGATGTTTCCATTCATTAAAATGATTCTAAAGGAAAACAATATCTAGATTGGGGACAAATAATTTCAGATAGCATCCATGACCAACTATTGAAAGTAATAGAAACCAAGACATTCTATGTGTCTTCATACATGATATATTGTGCTATAAGGATGGGATAGTTTCCTGGGTTAAATATTGAATGGTCAATAGATGATGGCCCATATCAAAAGAAGGTCTAGGAATATTATGAGCAACTAGAGCTTAAAAAGGAAGAGAAACACTTTAAAAGATTCAATGATACATTTTTATATGCTATTATTAATCAGCTCATAGGTGATATTGGTTTCAGGTTATTACAAGATGCCATGGAATTCATTCAAGAGTGGGGATATCAGTTTATCCAATACCTTAGGTCCACATTTTTTAGTTTTTTTGGATATGACAGGAACCCTTTCAAATTTCCAAGGTGTTGTGGTGACATATGGGTCTTGATGGAGTTCACTCATCAAGCAACAAAGGTGAATGTCAATTTTTCTACATAGCATAAGGCTAGTTTCCATTCTTTCCCAATGCAATTGGGGTTTTATTCTTGTTCCTCTTCGATAGCAGCTAAAATAGTAACTAAAGATTTTTAGTCCATGAATTTCCAACAACATACATCTAGGAAACATTTTGATCCAAAGAGGAAAATGTATGGTTTATATTCTTCATGGTTTCCCCATCATTGATCACTTCTCAAAGACTTTTGGTCCAACCTGCAAGATCAGTTTGAAGTAAGGAAAAGGGGATATGAAAGATTGACAATTCCCCAAATCAAGGATTTAGAGTTTAAAAAGGATATACCATAAGGCACTACTAATGATGAGATCACTCTTGATCCCCATGATGAAATGGATAAAGTGGATACTAAGGACTTGGAGCCAATAAATTGGATGGAAAAGGGGGAAACTAATATTCCTAAAGTGTCATGGGTAGTTGTGGATAGAATTCTAAAATGGATTGATCTCCATTTAAAGAAACCAAGGGACAAGAGGCTAAAGAAAATTGTTGTAGCAATGGAGGCAACCACGGAAGACCCTACTCAAGTAGAAAAAGAAACATTGGTAAAACAAGTCACTAAAGCCTTAGAAAAAGCTAAAGTTACTTATGTTGTTGTTGCAGGGATTGTTTCAGGTCTTGGCACTACACCCATAACAACTATTTACCTTGGAGAACAAGCTTCTAAAGAAGTACCTTCTACTATCCCTTTACAAACTAGGGATACTCCACTAACTACACCATTAACTTCAAAAGCAATAGTTGGTGAAGAAGAGAGGCCTCCTGTGATCAATGTAATAGATTCACCTATCCCCTCAGGCTCTAAGAAAAATCCATCTCAAGAAAGAGAAAGTGAAAAATGGGAAGAATATATGGAGAAGGTTGAGGAAGAACCTGGAGAAGAAGAGGTTGGGTTTGAACCTAAAATCGCGAAAAAATCGTCATAAACAATTATCGGCATCTTTCAATCAGTGTCCGTTAAAACTAAAAGTTCGCTCATTATGGTCGACAAAGGCATCGTAAAGGCATAAAGGTCATCGAAGGTCCGAATAAGGTCGTTCGGGCGTCATCAGTTAAAATCATTTCTCGTCTCGCGTCGCCAGATCAGACCTCGAGGCAAACAATGGAAACAGTTTCTTCTACACCTCCTTCATTAATGACTCCCAGTTCTCAATAGGTAACTACTTAGCTGGCTACTCCCACTTGGATCAAGCTAAATTTGGAAAAGAGACAACAAGTTCAAGCTTAACTAGTGGCATGAGATTAAATGGTAAGGAGATTGATAAGGCGAAACCAAAGAAGAAACTCCATGTTGTTCATTCTACAAAGTTGACTGATGATGGAGACTTGATAGCAAAAATTGCTAACCCAATAGTTGATAAGGATGGCAAGAGAAATTGCACATGTTTTCTGGTGTTTTCATTGATGGCAACCCTTGTCACCTAGTCAATCCGTACATTGCAATTTGCTCATACCAGCAGATAGATTGAAGATTAGTGATTATCTGTTAAGCTAGAACAAAGAATCTAATAATTTCATGTTCTTCGATTCATATGCAGATTTTATGTTATTATTTTGTGGATCTCAAGGAGTATTATTTGATGCATAACATGTGTTATCTATAAATCTTGGTGCCTCATATCAATTTGGGTGGAATTTAGAAGGTCCAATGAACTAATTTTTTGTTCATTAGTATTTGGAGGCTAACTTGGTGAATATAGTGTGTCACGGATATTTGAGGAGCTATTATTTTAGTATTTTTGTGTTTGAACTTTTTGGTTTGGGTCCTCACTATGTTGTGGCTGACTCTTGTGGATGCGCATTGAATATTATGGATGATTTGAGCCGACTATTTATGAATATTTCTTATTTTGTTGAAGCTTACATGTAGTGATTGAATTCTTGGTGGAAGATATATATAAGTGGTCGAGTATATCATTTTGTTGTGTGTCTGATGTGAGTTGATGTATGTTGTGAATATCAGAAGGTCAGTACAGTGATTATGCATAGTTTCACTTGTGCATTAAGGATTTTTGGTGCGAATTGAAGAAGAATAGAGTAGAATTAGTTAGAAGGTCCAAAATTAGATTGTTGAGCTTAATTGAAACTGTAATCAGGCATTTGTAGATGCTACTTTATTAGTTCAAATTCTTGGAAGTATTCCAAACTTTTGTAAGGAAGTAATTCTTTTAGTTTTTGAGCAATGAGCTCTAGGAAGTGTGCCTAAATGCAAGTGCATCCTGATTTTTTAATCTTTTCTTTTGAGTATACTCAGAACAAAATTATGGATTGACCTCCATCGTGGTTTTTCCCCTAATAGGGTTTCCACGTAAAAAATCATTATGTTATAGTGTTGTGGGTATTTGTCTTATGTGCATGCATTTTTATTTTGGTTAAATGTTATCATCACTTTAAGGATCACATTAATAAAGCTAAAAATTGCACAATACTAATTCAACCCCCTCTCTTAGTGTTGCTTGATTCCAACAATTAGTATCAGAGCTCAATTCCTCAGAAGAAGCTTAAAAGCTTGTGGAAGATCTTGGAAAGTGTTTCAATGGATTCAAGTAGTCCTCAAAAATAACTTATGGTGGCTCTAGATGATCTTGATCAGGCAAAATCTGAATTTTGGGAATTACAAGAAAATTTCATGAATGCTAAGAGATTCATTGAGTCATTAAAAGAAAAAATCAACAAGTCTAGAGAGAAGAGAACTATGTGATTAAATCAAGTAGGAAGATAGTAAATGCAATGTAGATGAACAACCGAGTCGAGCCCTGAAAGATAAGACAAAAGAATGTGAAAATTTTTCTAGGGATAATGAAGTTCTAAAGCATGAGATGGAATCCATTAAGATGAGGATGACTAAGGAAATTGAAGACAAGAAGAAAAATGAAGAAAAGCTTGCCCAATCCCTGAAAGAGAAATTTGAAGAATGCAGTCGAATTACTGATGGATTCATTCAGTTGGAACTTGAGTTAGAACAATCCAAACACAATGAGGAAGAGCTTAAAAACACATTGTTGATCTCAGAGATGAACTTGCTACTACAAATGAATTCAAGGAGAAGTTCAAGATTAGCTCAGCCAAGCTTGATGAACTAATTAAAAGTCAAAGGACTGATGGTGACAAGCGAGGTCTTGGATATGAAGAAGGAGAAAGTTCCAAATTCGGACAAAGGAGGTTCAGATAAGAAAATTAGATGAACAACACTAGAAGGTATCTAGTAAGATAACCTAATGCTCAAAGGTTTAATGGTATCTATTATGTTTGCAATAAATTTTTTCATATGGCAGCTCAATGCAGAAGTAGAATGAATTCAAGTGGTCCATCATTCTTTGGTCAATGCTTTAATTGTAACAAGTATGGTCATAAATCAAATGAATGAAAAAATGTGATGAACAAATTTTATAAGAATGTTAGATGTTATACATGCAATAGATTTGGCCATATTGCTAACCAGTGCAGATCAAGAGAAAGACAATGGAACAACTGGTCTAGACAAAGAAATCTGGTGTACTACATTTGCAACAAAATTGGTCATATTGCTAGATTCTATAGAAGAGGTCTAGTAAATCAAAGAAGAAACATGTAGAAGGATGAAAAACAAAAAGGGAAAGTCACTACAGATCAGATTAGGAAGCAGATGAAGAAGACATGGGTAAAGAAGAGTCCCTTTGTTCCAAGAAATGAGAAAACACCAAAATCAACTTCTGGTAATTCCTCTGGGAATTAGGGTAAGGCCTCTGGCCTAGGAAGAACTATCAAGAAAATATTTCAAACCCCTGCAAGAAATCGATATTAGGATGTGGATGAGTTCAGCGATTGTATTGATGATCTACAAGTGCTATTGAATAATCGAAGAGAGTATTTATGCATAATTGAAGGTCCATAGAAGAATTATCTTTTACAAAGTATGGAAACAAGGTATCTGGATGTGTTAGGGAAAAAGAATTTATTGCGTAAAAAATGTTAGGTGTGCAAATGTTAAAAGGGTATTTCTATCCTTCATTTGTCACTTTGCATTTTGAGAAGAAGAAGTTTGAAGAGCTTTGAAGCAATCTTTGGTGAAATTTTGTGAGAATTCAAGTGTGAAGGTGATTCAAAGTTTAAACCCTAATCTGGCTAAAAGGTATTTTTCAGGAAAACTTGTAAACCTATGAATTTGTGAAAATGGCTACTCCATTTGTAGTTGAAGTCAAGGATAGACCTAGTCTAAAGTTCAAATGTCATCCTTTCAAGTCTATTGAGACCAAGCCCTTGGATGCATTTTCATATGTTTGTATGGTGTTTTGCACATTGAAGATCTTAGGGCATACATTCATGCCTATATTGAGGAGTTAGGAAGCCCGCAGTTGCTAAATTTGTATTCCAAACACATTGTTGGAGAGTATTTATGTGTTAAGCCCAAATTCAAAACCCTAGAGGAAAAGAAATTCACACAAATTGTGAAATTCCCTATGTTTGATGAAAATGAATGGGTCCAGTATATCTTGATTTGAGTTCATGTTGAATTCATGTGGTTGAATTGACCCTTCAAGATTACAAAAGAGGCTATAAGTGATGTTACAAGTTTAAATTCCTCTAGTGGACTTTTGATTTTGAAGTCTATGAAAAATCAAACGGTCACTGATGCAACTGGTTTTGTATTTGATAGAAGAGTGATGATAATTGATAACATCATTGATGTGGGTGTGAATTTTTCCTTCATGGTCATTGGTTATAAGATATATCACTCCAGACGAGAAAATTTTGTATCTAGTACAACCATATATGCAACCTATCAAATGGAAAATGAGAATGCAGAGTATGATTTATGTGAATTGCTTCGAAGTTAGCTTATGGAAAATCTTGGTACAATTAAGAAAGACAAGAATAATTCCTTTAAATATGCTAATTTGTTACTATGTTTGTTCTTTTATTTCACCAATGATAGTTTGAAGAGTGAGGAAATAAGTGGAAGTCTTCACATAAAGCATGGGCATACTTGTAGAAGCTATAAGAGAAGCTAGAAGGAAAAGAGAATAAGCTGAAAATGAAAAAGGAAAATAGCCTGCTAAAACTAAATCTACTAGTCTGAAAGCATCCTCTACTTGTACTAGATCAACATGGAGCTCAGCACCCCTATCCAGTCATGCAAAGAAGTTAGCCCCTACAAAAGCTCAAGTTAAGATATCTAGTAAAAGGAAAAAGGATACGAGCACATGAGTGTATATAGTTGTTTTAGATGATGAAGAGAAATAATATGATGAAGAAGTTAGAGAAATAAAGCATATGAGCACCAATACAACAACAACTGTCAAGCCCTCTAGTGAAGAGGAGAAAGCAAAGAAGAAGATTAAGCCTGACAAACCAGGTATGTCAATAAAGGAAGTTGAAAGAGGTATAATTAAGAATGGAAATCTTAACCCCATGTGTGAAGTGTATGGTACCTTTGATACTATTGGTGAAAGAGTCCTTGAGGAGGCTACAATAAAATATTTGAACAATTTCAATATGACTCTTGTTGAAATAATGGCACATTTGCCCAAGGAATTGTATGAAATTTTAGAGATGAGGAGAGTTAATGCTAGTGTAGACATGACCCTAATTATTTATCATAATGCTTCCCTCACACATAAAATTTGCAGTCTGAACACGATGAAATTTAAAATTTCTACCAAGTGACCATGGCAGCCTAACGACTATATTGCAGAAAATGATAGATTTCAGCACCCTTGTACCAAAAATTTGTAGAGAAACTAGCTTTCTCTAGTTCAGGGTCCCATGGGTGATCTGGAAAGGTATCATGCATCCACATCATCTAAATACACTGTTCAAAGGGGTAGGCACCGATTCGCGCATCCCAACTAGCACCCAGTACCTCCACATAGGGTTTTGAATAGGAATGGCCAATAAATTGTAGATATTCTTCATGGGGATACCTTGTATAATAGGGATTTTTAGGCTAGGGCTCTAGAGAAAGATTTAGCTTTCATTCAACGGTCATATAATGAAGCCATAGTAGATTTTATCTCATCACACAACAGAAGGTCGAGACCACTTCACAATGGAGTTCCAAAACCCTCAAGGCATACAGATAATCGGTTTAGGGTTTTGTAGTTGTCCCATGGTAAGGAGAAAAATAATGGATTTTGCTTGAATGCAAAGAATCGTATGACAAAAGGAAACCCTAGCCATGCACAAAATGATCGGGGGTTTTCAGAGGTGGATCTTAAGGACAAAGTCATTCACAAAAGCTCAAATACTTCAAACCAAAAAAGAAAAGGTGCTCCCTTCATTCCAAAACCTCATGAGATTTCCTATGCACAAAATATCTCTATAGATGGAGTCCAGCATCAAGGAATAAAGGGGTTTGAAAAATATTTGGAGGCCCAAAGAGCCTAACTTGCAGAAAGAGAAAACTTGTCTTGCTTCCATTGAACAAAAGGTAGATACTTATCATGTGGAGGGTGATAATGTAATAAAAAACACGTTTCCAAAGGAAATATTTCATCCACAAGTCCAAGATCTTCAGGACAAGGCCATAATTTGTAAGTTCTAGAATCTCAATCTATCATTAAATGATTTAAAATATTTACTTTATGCAGATTGGGAAGGTCTACAACAAGTTTTTTATTTGGATAAAGAATAGGGTATTTTTTTTGTCCTTTTTTATAGTAAAAAAAGAAAAGATTATATTTTTAGAATTAAATCTTGGGTATATCAGGCTTCGGGTCTAAGCGTGCAACCCTAGATTCCAAATTTTAAACCCCAAGATGCCTCTTTCAAATTTGTCCCATTCTAGTTTCAAATGCCCACTCTTCCATTAGAATATAGGGAAATGAGGATTATTGAATCAATAACAAATCAAATAGGAATATTTCTTATGCATGATAAATATTTCTTTAAAAATCCCTCAAAACCCATCAGAACATGTGTTCTAATGGAAATAGACAAAAAATTCCTAAACCAAATATTATTAAATTCAAAATTTGGAAAGTGGCATCAACAAATTATTTTTGAATCCATGGAATCCACCTGCTTGCATTGTTACACCTTTGGCCATTCTCATTCTCAATTCTCAATTGAAAATAGACCTTCACAATCTTCTCATCTAATTAATGCAAAAATAAGGGATGATTTGTCAAGATGTAATAAAAATGAGAAATCCATTCCCCACTCAAATTCCCCTAACAATAGTAATCAGATTGAAAATACAATCTGTGAGTATACTCCCCATAAGAGAAAATGGGTAGAGGCAACTAAGGATTTGAAGATCTATGTAAATCCATCAACAACAAAAAAGTTGCATTGAATTTGAAAGTGCCAAATAACATATGGAATTTAATGCAAGTTGTTTCTAGCCTTTCCCTTAAATTATACTCTCCCATGGAAAAGTTATCTTCAGAGCATCAGGCAATGAAGATAGTCAAGAAGATAATGTTTCAAGGTATAAATGATTATCTTTCTGCTTGTTCACTCAAAGATCATACACAAATGTGTCATATGACAACAAATGAAAGTATAAGTTCTATTCATAATGAGTGTATGGAACTAACCACAACCAGATATCCTTCAAATACTAAGTTTGAGCTTTTAGCTAACAAGGTGTTGTTCTCAATAGGCTCAAATATATTTGATGAAATTGTAGTTGAAGAAGGTTTATGGGAAGGTGGTATGCCAGTTATTCAATCTTTGTGAAAGCCTTCTGAGGTTTAGGAATTTGTCTCTAAAGATCATAAGGTCACAAACTTGTTGTTGGAATATCAATGTTTGGATAAAGAAGATCAACATCCTCAGGAAAATTCACAAACATTGAAATCAACTCAAGCAAAGTTATCAGAGGATCAGGTAAAGGGTGAAGTGGGGAAAATGCTAATTACTAGTGATTCAATGTTGTCTCAGTCTCCATTACACCCTATAGACCTAAAGAAATCACTGGGGAAGAGAGGAAGAAAATCAAACTTCACTAAAATGTAGGAGTAGATAGAAGTAGGGGTGCAACAAACAATCCTTGAATCTATGTCAAACAAGTGGTTGAGGAGAGCTTGCTTCTCTCCTTGGGCTCAATGAGGATCCTCTCTTTGAATGTCAGGGGCATTAATGCCCCTGACAAGTGTGCTCGAATCAAGCAATTAATAGATGCTTGTGGAGCAGAAATTCTTCTTCTTCAAGAAACCAAGACCTCAATGGAATTTTTTCAATCTTCAATTAAAAAAATTCCAAAGATGAGAATTCACACACTCCCCAGACCAAGGGGATTCAGGAGGGTTATTAGTGCTATGGAATCCAAAAATCATTTTATGTCAAATCTCATAAAAATGAGAACTCATGGCAACTTGTAGAAGTAACAAAATTCCATCTCCATTTTTGGCTAATAAATATTTATGGACCTACTTCTACAACAGACAAGAAAAACTTGTGGGATGAAATCTTCAGGAAAATTGGTATAATTCATAATGATAAGTTTATTATTGCAGGATATTTTAATGCAATAACTTCATTGGAAGAAAAAAGTGGTGGAATTATCCCTCTGCCTAGGGTAATGGCTAATTTTAGTCATTTCATTCTCACAAATTCTCTAAGAAACATTTAGCCAAAATCTGGAAATTTTACTTGGACTAACAAAAGAAAAAGGTTTCTTGCAAATAGCAGAAAGGTTAGACAGATTCCTGGGCTCTCCTAATTGGTTTGTCTTGCCACATAAGCTAAAATCAAATATTTTTCCATATCTAGGTTCTAATAATTATGCAATTAGTTTAGACATCTCAGACATTACCATTTCAAGGATAAAATATTCATTCAAATTTGAAGGCATGTGGTTCAAGCATCCTTAGTTTCTAGATCTTATCAAGCAATGGTGGGAGAATGACCCTTATGAGGAAGGGACTAAAATGTTTCAATTTTACAAGAAATTGTTTCATGTAAAGCATAAAATAAAGATTTGGAATAAGAAAGTTTTCAAAAACATTTTTCAACAAAAGGATTTAGTGTTTAAAGAGCTTACAGTTGTTCATGAATGTATAATTCAAAATGGTATGGACGTTGATTTGTATGAAAAAAAGAAGTCATTGCAAGAAGAATGATCAGAATTATGTGCAAGAGAAGAAATATATTGGAGACAAAAATCTTGAGAGCTTTGGTTAAAAGAGGGTGACC
>VDFB02135653.1:0-21597 GCA_007258455.2 Sequoia sempervirens | reverse complement strand
TGTTTGATTTGCTATTACAATATATCGATGAAAAGCTCTTAAAGAGATCTACAATGTTGAAATTTGAGATTTTTTGAGACTTCTAAGGGATTCAAATTTGAGTTTGAAATTGTATTGGATAAATTTCTTAGGATGAAAATTTTAACATCTCCTAAACAATACAAAATATTGATATGATTCTTTTGCCATTGAATATATTTTTCAATTATGCTCCTTAAGGTAAATTTCTAGGTCCATATATTCTTGTTAGGCTGACTTACAAAAAACTATTAGTTGAACATTTTTGGCCTTTTTAGACTACTAAATTACACCCCTTAATTTTTATCATAAGACTCAAAACAAATAAGTAATATAAGGAAAAGCATTTTTTTGTTGATGCAAGATTGCCCCTACACCACTAGATGCTCATGCATCAACATAAGAAATATTCCATAGTTTATTTGAAATTATCCTCCTTTTTCCCTCATTCAAGTAAATTAAAAGTGGGTTTCATATCATGTTTCATGTGCAACCTTTTACCCATGAAGTAAAATATATTTCTAACGTAATTTTCACCCTTGTGTGTGAAAAATGTAAATCTCTAATAAATACCCCTTGGCTTAAAAATAATTCATATTTCCTATAGGAATTATATCCTTAATAACTCCTCACATTATTCCTCATTACCAACCATTATCGAATTATTGAAGAATTCTCATAGAAAAAATGAGTGCCAAAAGAATTTAGTAATATTCCCCCTTCACTACAATCATGATCTCTTTTAATTTCTCATTTGGAACCTTAATTTGACTTTGAATTTCAATCATTTATTTCCTCCAAAGGATGGGTTAATGGCTATCATGCATTGAAAATTTGGATTCGAAGAAGAATTTGCTAGGAATAAAATTTAAATTTGTGGTATGCCACCTAGGACCACTCTAGCACATGTAGTAGACCTAGTAGAATTAATTACACATGGCCTAATTAAATTTTCTTATTTTTCAACCTATACCAAGGAATAATTTATTTCTTACACTAACTCGTCACCTTTTACTCTCATCACACATCACACATCACACATCACACAACCTAAAGTGGGACCCACATGATAAATTGTGATGTGAAAGACTAATATAATTAGAAATTAACATTTATCTTCCACCTTAGCATATCCATTCGAGATTATAAAGGCCATTATACATCACATACATGAGATCCGGTCCCTTTGAAAAATCTATGATGTAAAGGTAATATGAAATGTAATAGGAGCTTGCTAGTTGTTCACGCCTCAAGAGATTTGATATCTTCTCTATAGAAAGTGCATATAATCATTGTCCAAACTAATCATGATATGCAATGCCATCCTAATACCAAATAACTCAAAACTTATTCACATACTATGGATAGATGCTAATATGTTGTAGCTTCATATTATGAATAAATAGCCTCAACTAAAACTATGACATAGATAAATAACACAATGCAATAAAAAACTACCACTTTGCTTCTAGCACATAGTACCCACCAAGTAAAACCTTCCCCAATGACCATCACACATCACATAGTTGATGGTGTTGCCCATACCTAATATTGAAATGTTAAGGGGAAATGTGATGCAATGGGACAAACTATTTCTTGGTAGAAGTAACTGTAGCATCGTAAATTGTCACCCTTGACAATTTCACACTATGTTTTGCTCCCCTCTAAGTGCATGGAACTAATTATACTTTTAATTTCTAAATTATACATTCCATGGCCTATTTAAAAAATTATCAAGAAAATCCATATGGAAAACCAAAGCATTCATTAAATATTTTATCCCCAACACATTTGATCCCACAAAATAAGGCCAAGACTAAGTCGCCCTAAGTGACTTGGTACCCCTATTTTTCCTCCAAAATTGAATATGTCAGAGTCAAAATATTATTATTTTAATTTCAAATGTTAAATGTCATCTATCAAGATTTAATTTTTGGGAAACTAAGATAATTACATATAAATTCATAGTCATTTCATCATTTGAAAACTAAATTGGAAATCAAGAGAAAGAATTATTGTCAAGAGCATTATCAAGCAAGTGAAGAGTTGATCTATTGCAACAATCAATATAAAAGCATCATGTCAAAGTGCATGTGAGTTTTTTCATTTATGTTATCATATTATTTGTGAGATCTAACCCTTGTAGGTCTTGAAGCAAATCAAGCCAACAACAGTCAAGCCTTGAGGAGATTTGTATGACTTCATTCCTTCAAGGAAGTCATTTTTTAGTGTTGAATTGCATAGTATTGGTTATTCATCATTCATTTGTCATTTATTTATCTTTCATTGACATTTCCATTATGGAGGTGAAAATGCCAACATGGGGTTTGACTGAGGTAATCCCCTATATGGCACAACCCTTCCACTCTCTTTGAATGTGTAGGTTTCAAATAAGAAGATTGGGAGAATCTTGAATTTAAATTATTCATTGTTGCATTCAAACCCTACACCTTGACAATATACGAAAACTTAGTTATCTCAACACTCGACGAAGATCTGATAGTGCGACAATCGAGGAAATAAGCCTTTAATTTGGCTCCAGGGATTATGAAATCAGATCCAAAATTCATCTACTAGGACATAGTTGCCTAGGGAAACTAGGTACTCAAAAATAAGCTTTAGATTCATTTCACAGGTGCACAATACTCTACTCAATTCGTTTCCAAAGTTTGAATTCCTCTATGATATTCCAATTTTGTTGTTTTTGCATTAGAATAGTTAGTTGCATAATTAGCCTAGTCAAATCATTGTATTTCATTCCAAAATCCATACTAGATTTGGTCAAGGGAAATTTGACTCACCTTTCAGGTTGTAAGTCAATTGCATACCTTGTCCAAATCCATCAAACACCCGCCACTTCCAATCAAATTCTAAATAAAATAAGGAAATGGTATTTAAACCCTAGAGTAAAATCCTAGGGCTCCTCCCTTTTTCAACATTTCATTTTGGTGAACCCAACATGTTAACATTATAAACTTTCTAAAATTTGAGGCAAATCATCCTAGATCTAGGTTTAACATTGCATTATTTTTCATCTTTCATTTACACATTCAATTTTGCATCATAAAAGGAATAAAAATTCAAAAAACAATCATATAATATTGTATTATAGGTTTCAATAGGGTCAAATTTAAATTCCACTTGCATTTTCAAATCTGCGTTAGGTCATTTAAGTCTGAAAACAAATCTAAAAGTGTTCATTACATTCATTTAGGAATCTTGCATATAACTCAAAAAGTGAAAAAAATTGCATTGTTTTATTTCAAAAAGGCATCAATATCATCATTTTTTAGATTTTGGTATATTAGAATCAGTCAATTCTTGCATCTTAGATTTGGAAATTGCATTTACAATTGTCTTTTATTGCTTGAACATTTTGCAAATTGTTTCACACTTGCATTTTTGAATTACATAATCATAAATTGGGTAAAATATGAAAAAATATTTACTATTAGACTTGTCTACACACAGACTTGAGAACCTCAAATAGTATAATAGACAACCAAAATTTGAAATCTTTAACAACCCATGTAGGACATAGTTGGCTTGGGCGACTTGATCCAACTATTTTAAGCTTATATTTGTATCAGATCTCTATTTTTGTGTTTTCATTCTATTTTTTCTTTTAAATTTTTAATTCAATGTTTTGTTGTGAATGTTTGGAAATTTAGTCTTCATAATGGGCACACCTAGTGTTTTGAAACTCGCATGAGCTTCACAACCTGGTGTCTTGTTACCAATACTTTAGCGAGACGTAGTTGTTGACTTATGGCATCCCACATTGTTGTTACATCCATCATGTATCTTGAGTCCTACAACTCTTTCATGTAGGGTATTGTTAGTACTCAACCAATTTTGGAATCCATCCCTAATCCTACCACACTAATGAAAAATTCACAAATGAGCACCTTTATGGATGTTGAGACTATTGTTACCCATGTTCCTGAGGATAAACTGAAACAATTAGACAAAGACTTAGAGGGATTGCAAGACTAATTAAGCATTGAATCCTTAGTGGGACAAATAGTACCTATAGTGGACAACTTAAGGAAATTTATTAATGATTCTCAAGAATTAGAGGTTCTATGTAGTCTAGCCAATATAGTGGATGCCAAAATTCCTATGATGGCTAGTTACACTCAAGCTTTGGGATACACTCAAATCCAAGGAGGAAGTCAAATATATCTCCCCACAAATATACCCTCTATTCCTACACACACTTTACCAACCATAGCTTCAAAGTTACAAAAAACCAATGTTATAACTCTAAGCTTGGGGCTTTCCACTGGGAACCCTTATAGCTTTGTGACACCTCAATATTCATCACTTCTTATAAATTTGCAACATAGTTATCCACCAAGCACTTACACAATCCTACCATGTTCACCATATTCCTAAAACATGTCAAACAATGATTTTGTTATAAACCAACTCTTGCAAAATATAACATCATTGCAACAAAAAATTTCCACATTGAACCAAGCTCAAAATGGAAAACTACCACAATATTTCAAAAGGAGCTTGTTGTCAATTGAAATCTTGAAAACACCCTTGCCTCAAAACATAGAGATACCTAGATTTGAGAAATGTAATGGCAAAGTAAGCCCTAATAGTTATGAATCGACTTATACAAAATTGTGTAGTGATTTTATCTTTGAAGATAAGCTCCTAGCTAAGCTCTTTTCTAGGTCATTGAAAGACATGGTCTTGGAATGATTTTTCTCCTTACCAAACAACTCTATAAACTAATTCAATGAGTTGTTTGATGCATTTATTCAACACTTTCAAGTGAAAATTGGACCTCAAATTACATTAACTAACTTAGTAAGGTACACAAAAGGAAAACATGAAAAATTAATGGATTTCATAGGACAATATCAGTTACTCTACTAACAAATCAACTACACTCTTCCTGATGTTGATGTTTAGAGAGTCTTCATAGAAAATTTGTAACCTAGAATTAGGGATAAGATCTTATTGATGAAATATCCATCCTTTACACATTTGTGTACAACTCTTCATGACTATCAAAATTCAGTTCGTTAGTATGAAGAAGCATCTTCATCGACTCCTACTGAGATTTATATGAATTTGTACCTCAAAACAACTATCAACCATTCAAAAAGAAAATAAGAACTTTATCAAGATAAGCACACCTCAAACAACAAACCACATTGAGACACAAGTCACATCTGTAAATCTAACTCCTTATCAATTTAGGCTGAAAGATAGCCAATTTATTCAATTGATTGATTCTCTTAATTCAATTGTGTTATAAATTTTGAGAAAAAACTTAATCTAGTTGCCTCTGATTAGACCTGTGGATATAAAAACTATTTATCTCCAAATTAAAATCCAAAATCCTTTTGTCAATATCATCATATACATGGGCACAATATGAAATAATGCATGCATCTTTTAAAAATCAAGTATAAGATCAATTCTAATCACATCCAGTTGGGAAAATTTAATGACAAAGGAAACAAATATGTTTCCCAACCAAATAATTTTTAAAATTTTTTCAAAAATCCATTCCAAATCATGCATCCAACTTTGTGCAAGCTTTTCATAATGAGAATGATGAGAAGAATGATGGTGAGGATGGTCTAGATAGCATGATTTCTCTAATAGATGTTCAACCTCATAAGGTCCAAACTACTTTGTTACTTGAAATTGCTTTCACACACATATCGATGCATCTATACATGCGCTTGATGGTACTCTCTATATCACTAGGTGTATCAATGATAAACTTTCACAAGAGATATAAATTGATCTCATGTGTCTAGAGAATGTGATAATTGAGGAATTATTGTATTTGCATGAGATTTATCAAGATTCTTATGAAAAATCAAAAGCATGGTTAAAAAATCATGATGGTTTTTCTCACCCTACGATAGGTTTGATCACTCTTCCTCTTGAAGTTGGGCGAAAACAATTAGATGTATCACTCTCCATCATCTCGATGTTGGACCAATTTCATGTGAAGCTAGGTTATTCACGACTATGCTCCATGAATTCCATCATGTCATTCATCCACAAGTGCATAAAGTTCCCCTTTGAAAATTAAATATACATAGTGCATCATAGTGGGTTTAATCCTTTGTCTTCTCATGGAAATATTTCATTAGATTAATTTTGGTCTCAACCCATGGAACCTTTCAAGCCTCATGAAGACTTATTTTTTAGGTCATATCAACAATTTAAGGCAAAGAACATAATAGAGTTATCTCTTATCAATATTATTGAAAATAATAGAGATATGGTTGTTCCTCCTACCCCACCAGTTGTGGATGAGACCATGTTTGAAGCAAACATTGTCCAAATTAAACAAGGTAAATATGTTGTAGTTCCTCCACCCATTTCATACAAATAACCAAGAGACAATATTATTATTACCTTTGAGCCTCTGAAGGAGAAACAAGTGTATAGACCTAAGGAGACAATAGTATCCCAACCTTTGGTGGTCCCTTCAATTCCTCACCTAAGGGAAGAAAAGAGACCAATGGTTGAGAAACCTGCCCTTACACCTTCACAAATTAAAAACTAAACAAGAAGAAACATAAATACTAAGGAGCATAGGAATAGACTATTGAAAACTCAAAATACTAAGAGGAGGGTGAATCAGTATTCCCTAAAATTCATTAAATTTAAAGTGCATTATAAAGAATCTTATTAAACTTGCAGAAATGGAAAGAAACAATTAAAGCATGCACCACAAAAATCAACACAAGAACACTAGATTTACATGGAAAACCCTTGAAAGGGAAAAACCACAGTGAGGATTTTCTAACAATATAGTATAACCAGTTACAATGGATTACAAGAGGCTCACTGCTTGAAGGGATCACTGGTCGGAGGAATCACTATCTAGAAAATAGGAGGGCTCACTACCCAAGTAAGATCACTTCTTCTATAATTACAAAAAGATATACAAAAGGATGGTTCACTGCCAAAATTTGAACTACTTATAATGCATCTAATATATGCTGAAGATATAGTTCTAGTTAGGCTAAGAAAATTGACTTTACACACTTAATTCCTTACTGTCACAAGATGACAACTATCACATTTCACACTTCACTACTCACCTCATTATACCATCAATGAATTCACCTTATATATATATGTATATATTCTACAAACAATCCTATCATCAATTATGTTGGCCTAATTAGATGAAATGTGTGACCTCATAACTTGTTGGCTCAAAAATCCATCATACATACCTTGCAAAAGTAACCAAAGCATGTTATTCACCAAAATAGGTTAGAATGACCTAAAGTCACTACTATGAATCTGCTCTATACTCAATTTAGTCCCACATGACCCCAAAACCCTTAGGTTAGCATTGCACAACAAAACTGGTGAAACAACAACTAAATGAATCAACTATTCATCCCAAAACTTGACACATAGACCACCAAACCACTTGACACTCAAAGTTCACATGCATCTAACATCTTTAAGTAGTTCCTAAAATATGCACAACACAATGATCATCCGCGGTGGAATGTGGAGTATTCCAACATGAACTTTGCAACTGTAACTATGTCTCTACTTAGTCTAATACTCTATCATCAATATCTTTTGTTATGAAAGACATAAAAACTTAAAATTTTAGATATTGACTCCTTTGATACGTACCATTATCACCTCAAAACTTCATGATAGAATGTTGTAGTGTAGAGCAATTTGAACCACAAAATTGATGCTCTATTACATCACTACCTCAGTCTGGGACTTAGCCAACTTCCCCAAGAAAAACTTGGTATTCTTCAAACTATATTCATACTAATAAAACATAACTTCTACAATGTGTTTCCATCAATGAAAGCACCATACATCATTATGATCATGTTTCCAACAATCTCCCCCTTTTTCATTAATGGCAACACACTTCTTTGCTTCACTCCCCCTTTGACGTCAAGGGGAAACTATAGTAACTATGCATTACATCCCCTTACTAATATATCTACATGAGAATAACTCCCCCTATCTATGCTATCCATCACAAAAAAGACAAAATTATACTGCAACACCATCTACTAACTCTACATATGTTCATTGATATAAAAAATTGTCTATACAATTCAAAAAGAAGTATACACCTTAATTGGATGAGGGTAATATACCCTTATACGATGCCTTCAATTTCACAAGGTGTGCCTCCCAATCCTTCTTGGAAACCTCCCAATCCTTCTTGGAAAAAGCAAGCATGTAGCTCTAGTTTTCAAATTGTATATATAGGTATTCTCCTTCTTTTGAAGAACTAGGGACTATTGTATTTTTCACAACCTTCTCCGCATTGGCCAAAAATCCAATTAAAGATGTAAGCCTTACACTTACCATATCTTGAAGCTGGTTGTATTGCATTATGTTTTTTTTCTTTTTGTTCTTGCAGTAAGAAGAATTGACCGTGCAAATTTTCAATGACCACTCTAGTTGCTCCATCCCCATCATTCACTAGATCATATACACTAGAGGACTTAGCAATTTGAGACTCAATTGAGTCCATTTAATCCTTTATGATGTTTTAGACACTAGACCCTTCAAATAGAATTGAAACAATAGTTTGGCTTCCTCCAAATGCTTTTGAACATCCTCTAAGTTTCTTTGCAACTTGGTATGTGTAGCAACACATTTATCTGAGGCATCATCTAACCTCTTATCATTCAATCTATTTGTAACTTCCTTTTATGTCTTCTCTTCAAGACCTGTTGAGTACTCCTTAAAATAATCTAGTAGAAAATTTAATTGTTGTACACCTGATAAAGAAGTATCAATGGATACTTTGGGAAGGCCTTCTTGCAACACCTTGATAGCTTCATCAACTAACTCTATGCTCTTCTGGTGAGTTTTAAGTATCTCCTTTCTTGTGACTTGGCATGAAAAAAATCACCAAGCTACAACTTATGTAAAGGAGAGATCCTATCCATATCCACTTGACCTTGTTGCATAGGAATTTATAGCAATTGTGTAGACACCACTAGTTGGGACTAGAATTGTATATCCAAAAGATATTTGAATGAATCTCTAGAGGATATAGAGGATTCACAATCTATTTTTGTGCTTTCTTCTGCTTGTGTATTATTTTATCCTTATCTCCATTTCCATAACACTCTTCTACAATCTTCTCAACTTATGGAGGAGGCATAGTTTGTTCCTTTTAAGCTTCAATATTCTTTGAGACTCCTTACTCATGTTCTTTGCTCTGCTCAATAGTTATCTCCACATTTTGAGGGGTGTTATCTGTCAACATATCTTCTTGATCATGTTGTTCATTGAATGGCTCATTGCTTTCTAGGAGGGATGTGTCTTGCTGCAATTGATCTTCATCACCCAAAGAGGCTCCCGATTCCTTAAGAATATTTTCAATTTCTTGTAGTGTTTCTCTCCTTAGCTTCTCTATATCATCCTTGTCTTTTCCCATAAGAATATTTGCTCTTTGCTTTATCCTGAATCCTTGGGAATACAAATGAGATAACTTAGCTTTTTCCTCATGAGATAATGAGGAACTAATCTTCTCCAAGGTAAAAATTTTCATCTTACCTTTTTTCTTCTTTCACTCAATACACCTTTTATATCATCCAACAATTGTTCCTCTATCTCACCTAGGCCATCATTAAATGTCACCCTGTATTTGAAAATGACCTCTTCAATTGTTACCTTATTTTCACCATTGGAATTTGGATACATTTTAATGATATCCTTTAGAATTCCGAACTCTACTATAGCATTGAATAGTGCATCAAACTTCATGGGACTATGATCACAAACTAGATGGATCTCCTCTTCTTTCTTTCCCTTTCCTTTTATGTACTGGTCCCTTCTTGAGAGACTTTTAATTTCCTTTTCCAGACCAATTGATGTTCTTCCTCTTCCTCTTCCTCTTCCTCTTCCTCTTCCTCTTCCTCTTCCTCTTCCTCTTCCTCTTCCTCTTCTTCTTCTTCTAGGTTGATATACCTAACTCTTAATACTTTTTCTTTCTTTCTTCTCTTTGGAGCCTTTTGTTGCTTAGGGAGGCTGGATGTGTCTGTCTTCTTAGAACCACCTACTGGTTTTGTTCCGGAGGGCTTTGTAATAGTAGGTGTGAAGGTTGAGGTCCTTCTTTACCTTCTTGATATCTATGGAGTTTACGGAGGAGCAGATGTACTTTTGGATTTCTTCACAAGGTCCATAGGGGTACCAAACTCCCTTTCTAAGTCATTTCATCTTTTCAACCTTTTCTTCAATATCCTTCTTTTTCTTTTCTAGGTTATCTTTACTTTATTTCTCTTCATAAATACCAAACCTTTCAACTGTTGTATCTCTAGGTTTTCTCAACACAATCTCTGCAAGTCTAATGCATTTAGACTCAACTACCTCATAAGGAAGCTCTAAAACCCAAATAGTTCTAGGTTCAATTGTTTCCATGTAGCATTTTTCTCTACTAACCATAAATGTTAATTCATTCTTATAGGTATCCATAACTTTACTTTTGAATCCTCTCTCTCTTGTATCCGAGCTTGAAAAGGTTTAAAGAATCCCCACAAAAAATCTCCTCTAAAAATATTAGAAAGGGTATTTTTAATCCTGTCTTTTGTAAATTTTCCAAAAACTATAGTCATAGGAGCTCACAAAGATAAAATTATTTGTCTTCTTTCACCATTTGATATGCCATATGTATCACGGTGGCAGTGACAAAATTCCCTCTATTTGTGTAAAATATCTTGTAACCAATCATCATTGTAGCATATTTGACTATAAGATCTTCAATGTCATCCATTGTTAGGGCACACTTGTCAAACTTGGATTTGGAAAGCTTCATCGCCACTTCATTCTTTACTACCTTTAATGGCAGGACAGGTCCTATGGAGCTCAAACTAGTAGCAACCCTAATTTCCTCTTTGGTTATCATATGTGACATGTCCAAACACATGAATTTATCATGTATTCTACTTAGAACATACTTCACCCACTCATCTTCATAGAAAAAATTAGGAAATTTAATTTGTACATCTAACTTTTTCTCTGTCAAGCTGGCATACTCTGGTTTCAACTCAAAAGCATCTTTTGTTAGCAGTTTTTCCCTAAACTCTACCAGTTTCAAGTGATCATATTCATCCATCTTCAAATGAATGTAAATTCATACATCTTCTATGTGCAACACATTTGAAGGAACCCTAGATAACTCCCCTTCTTTATCCATTTTATTGATTTGTACATATTCTTCTTAAATTTAGGCCTTGACCTCTCAAGCACATCAATAACCTAAGGAGTAAACATTATGGAATTCTCTAAGCTATGTTTTGCAAGAAATTGTAAATACCTCATGGAAATTTTTCGATAGTGCATTAAATGCAATAGTGAAAAGTTAGTTCAAATACTGTCAAGCCTTCATTGTATCATGATAGGGACTCCCAAACATTCAAAAAAATTCAACATCAAGAGATTTATCACCAGAGATTTCACCAATGGATCAAGAAAACCAACCTATACACGCACTAGTATGATTTCATCTTTTGCAAGGATTTAGAAAGTTTTCTGTTAAAAATCCCCCTAAGCCAAATGCTTTCTATCGAGTTTTCAGAGGAAACATCTACACCAAAATTTGGCATAGATTCATTATTCACATCATTCTCTTCCTTTTTCTTCTAGATCTTGTTCATCTCCTTTACCTCAACCAAATCAATATTCTTTGGTGGAATAGAGGGTTTCATATTCTTTCCTCTACAAAACTTAGCTATGTGTCCTAGTTTATTACATTTATAGCATATGACACCTTTTTATGGAACAAAATTACTTCTTTCCATTTTAGGTTTGCATTCAAAAGCCTTATGTCCAAACCCATTGCATGAGTAATAGTAAAAAAGGAATAATTGAGGCGTCATACCATTAATATAACCATTCACCATCTATCTTCTTCATTCACTATCCTTATGACAATTTATTACATGCATAACATTGACCAGAAAATGATTAAAAATTATAATTCATCTTGATTCTACATTCTACAACTCTATTTCCAAATTTATTGTAGAAATAATAGTGACCTTTAAAAGATAGATACCTTTGTGTAGCTAGTTGTCTGATAGTAGGTCTCTTGAGATCTTTCTTCTAGTTCTAGACATGTTTGATATTGCTCTTTTTATCTCCAATATTCCTTTGTTCATTATTCTCCTTTTCAGTATTTTTTGGAGTTTGATTTTCCTTTGATCTTTCTCCTTTTTCAAACCCTAATCCTTCTTTGTCCTTAGAATGTTTTTGAATAGCAAGTATATCATCAATCAAGGTGGAGCTCTTCTTGAATTTGTCTTGTTGAATCTTTGCTTTCTCTAGATCTTTCTTGAGAGACACAATCTCTTCTTCAAGTTTTGAGAATTCTATAGACTTGTCTTTCAATTTGGCATTCAAACGCTCTTCAACTCTTTTTCCTTCTTCAACTTGCACTTTCAGATTAGTGATTGTCTCATTTGATTGTTTGAGTTTCTCATTTGTTTCCTTGAGTTGATATTTAACTTTCTTGACTTGATTCCTTAGCTTCTTGATACACTCATTTGCTTCCTTAAGAGTTTCTTTTAGATCTCTATTCTCACATTCTTCTTTATCCAAGTCATCAAGAGTAGATTTGAGTTCTCCTTCCATATCAACTTCATAGTCTTCCTTAGTAAACCATTCCATAATAATTTCTTCTGAAGGGATAGGATACCTCCTAGTTTTCATGTGTTCAACCTCCAAGATCTACCTCATCTATTAAGAAAATTGAAGGAACCTTGCTCTGATACCAATTATTGAATACCCAAATAAATAAGAGGGGGGTGAATTAGTATTCCATAAAATTCATTAAATTAAAAGTGAATTATAAAGAATCTTATTAAACTTGCAGAAATGGAAAGAAGAAATTAAAGCATGCACCACAAAAATCAACACAAGAACATTAGATTATGTGGAAAACCCTAGAAAGGGAAAAAATGTGGTGAGGATTAGTTCTCAATATATTATAACTAGTTACAATAGATTACAAGAGGCTCACTTCCTGAAGGGCTCACTAACTAGAGGATTCAATATCCAAAAAATAGGAGGGCTCACTACCAAGGAAGATCACTTTTTCCTGAATTATAAAAAATATACAAAAGGATGGCTCACTGCCAAAATTTGAGCTACTTATAATGCATCTATTATATGTTGAAGATAAAATTCCAGTTAGGCTCAAAAAAATGACTTTACACACTTGATTCTTCACTATCACAAGGTCACCACCATCACATTTTTCACTTCACTACACACCTCATCATACAATCAATGAATTGACCTTCTATATATATGTATATATTCCACAAAAAATCATATCATTAGTTAGGTTAGCCTAATTAGATGAAACATGTGATCTCATAACCAGTTGGCTCAAAAATCCATTATACATAACTTGTAGAAGTAATTGAAGTGTGTTCTTCACCAAAATAGGTCGACATGACCTAAACTCACTCCTATGAATCTGCTCCATGCTTAATTGAGTCTCGCATGACCCCAAAACCCTTAGGTTGGCACAACACAACAAAACTAGTTAAGCAACAACTTAATGAACCAATTGTTCATCCCATAACTTGACACACAGACCACCAAACCAATTGAAACTTAGAGTGCACACACATTTGACATCCTAAAGAAATTCCTAAAACCCACACAACATAATGATCATCTATGGTAGAATGCAGAGTATTCCAACATGAACTCTGCAACTATAACCATGTCTCTACTTAGTCCATCAACATCTTTTGTTGCAAAAGGCATGAAACCTTGAAAATTTGGATATTGAATCCTTCAATATGTACTATTGTCATCTAAAAACTACATGATAAGATATTGTAGTATAAAGAAATGCAGACCACAAAACTGATTCTCTGTTACATGACTATCTCATTTTGGGACTTATCCAACTTCCCCAAGAAACACTTGGTCTTCTTTGGACTATATTAATACTGATAAACCATCACTAACTCATTTGACCGCAAAATTCGATGAAACTGTTTGACGAAATATGTATAATTTGATGTATCATCGAGTGTTTGTAAAATTTGATGTGTAATTTTCAATTTTTTGAAAGTTTATCCCCGACGTTCGTCAAAATTTTGACGAACCTGGGGTTCATCGAAATGTCAGCTATCATTTTCATCGAATTTTTGACAAACATGAAAAATAGAAAAAAATCAAATTGTGGCCGACATAAAGAAAAGTGAGTTCACGCCTGATTTATTGCGACAGTGTTTTTCTCTACTTGAGATAGGTTGTGGAGAACTAAGGATGATTTTCTTGGAAAAAATAAGAAAAAATTCAAGAAGATATCACTAGGTTGAGGGTAGTCATTGTCTTTTTGCAGAATTCAGTTGTGAAGTCAAATTTGTAGTTCCAAGTTTGAAAATCATATTTTAAAGCAACATCTCATCAGATTTCATTTTGAGGTTTAGGGTTTTGAGAATTTCATGTCCAGATTTTGTTGTGTGGAATCACCATAAGATCACTACCAAGGAACAGATTCTTGTGACTATAATTATGTGATCCATAACTCTATTGGTCATGTGGCACAGTTGTGCTATAACATATACATGATGCATTCATGTGTGACCCAAGTTTAATGTGGCTATGATGTGATAGAAATGGAGGCACTCATATAATGTAGTTAATTCAGGTTGTATAATGTAGGTGTTAATCATCATTGGGTGCATTCAGGTTGTCTCAAGTTTAACAGATTAGGATATAATTATAGCATGATCAAAGAGTGATTACCTCTTGCTGGAATAAAGAGCCTATAACTTTGGTTTATATGCAGAGTGGTTGTGTTATATCAATTATGTAGTGCATTCAAACACAACCCATGTTTAATGGGCTATTCTAGAGAGTGATCAAGATTTTCTAAACCTTATGAATGTTACTTGACATATATTTGCATAATATCAAATTCCTTCAAAGGCTTTTGAAGTATCAATGTATCCTATATAGGGTTTAGAATGATTTCTTTTAATTAAAAAAATAAATAAATGATGTATTTCCCTGTAATTAGAGAATGTGGAGATCTCCTAAATCTTCCCCAGCACACTATCCTCTTTGGCACTGTATTCATTACTCCAGCTACTAGGGTTTTGCATGTGACATCTTTAATATCTTCATGACCATGGCTTTTAAATAGATCTCAGCCTTTGCTTTAATCCTTTTCATGGTAACCCTTGAGTTCCATAATCCACCTTCAATCTCTTCTAAGAATGGTGTATTAAGCTAGACTGCATAGTATGCATATAAAGCAAGTCCTTCATACTTGCCATTGTTCCAAGCCACCACTCACTGCCTTGCTTAAAAATTTTCCTCCATAAGCACAATAATATGTTTTAAAATCATGGTTGCCAGTGATTGACCATTAAGGTCACCACTTTCATCATGAAGATACAATGATATTTTTTTCTTCAAACTCAAGGCATTATGCAAGATGACATTGTGAATTATTTGCTATGTACGATTTGATTTTCTTGCACATTTACTGCTTTGCTAACTTCCCTTAAGACTGGGTATTACACCCTCAACTACAATCTCAAATAGACTCACTATCACTTGAAGATTCCTTTCATGAGCATCCTTCTATAAAATCAAACTATGCCCTATAGACTGCCTACTTACTATAGGGGACTCATTGTTTCATGGTATTGTAGTTCTTAAGATCCTTCAACCTTATTGACACTACTTCATAGTCCACAAGGTATTATTCACTATTCTTCCATCTTTGATGAGTCTCAAAAAACTGCTCAAACATGCAATCTACTACCTCCATTATACATTAATGGCTAAGAAGAAACATTGAACCTATGATTACCACTGCTACTTCATTTGGATAGTCATTCCCTTATTACATTTGCCTTGTCTAACACTACCAAAAGCATTTGAAAAACCCTTAAGGTCAGCAAGGGGGTAAGGAAACTCACTGTTAAAATCTCCACTTTACTATGTAAGGTTTGAGCTTTATTATCTTGTCACTGCTCAACCTCTTTTTGACTGTCACATTTCAAGTGACTATCATTCTTCTTACCGTAGATTGCATTTACAAATGTCACTAAGCTACATAGTGTGCTTGTGATTGGCTACAATATTTAGATTGCAAGATTTTGTTATTACCTACAATGTCTCAATCTTTCTAGTATTGCAACCTCACTAATCTACTATAGTTATTGTTTATGTTTCTACAGAGGCCTAGGGTTTGTACCCTAATCATGCTCTTACCAATGCTTCTGTTATTTTTTATTAGGGCTCTCTCAATGTTGAGGGCCCTAGGGATAAGCTCATCATAAGAAGTGACACATTTCATCTTCAACTAAAAGGATAAATCCGTATTAACATTAGCAATGATGATTCCGACTTGTTGCTCCTTAGGAATGGGTCACTTGCTCTTACTAGCTCGCTACCTCCATCGTTGTAGGAAGTTTGTGATTAGGTTCAATATTATGATTTTAGGAGTCTTAACAGTTGGAAATCGTAGTAAAATCAAAATTTAATAAGTTTTGGAATTAGCATTTTAAAGTGATTTTTGGGGTCATTAACTTCAGACTATCTTCTCTTTTGCAGGGGTGGTTGCATGCCAAAAATTTTTGGTGTAAAATATCAAAATTATTAGATTATGTTACCTATCTATGAATAAAAATAATTGGACTGTGAGTTTGATATTTTTTGAAGATCTAAATGGTCAAGCTTGGTAAAGAAAAATCATGTCAGATAATATTAGTCCAAAACAAAATGAAGAGACACTTGATAGATTGTGGGCTAGATTGAAAAGAAAGGGTGATGGGAAATTTTA
This sequence comes from Sequoia sempervirens, assembly GCA_007258455.2. NCBI lineage: Eukaryota > Viridiplantae > Streptophyta > Pinopsida > Cupressales > Cupressaceae > Sequoia > Sequoia sempervirens. The sequence goes on along the minus strand of VDFB02135653.1, from coordinate 4,763 downwards.
TTGTCCCTGCAATAATTGCAAGGGCTTAAAGACGAGATGACTTTTAATCACAACAACTAAGAAACATTGTAGGCAACATGGTCACATTGAAGGGGGGCATGATTATCATCCATTGGTAAGCTATTCATTATATGTGTTTATATTGATTGAATTTGTAAATGTTTATATTATTTTAACATTATATATATAATCACTTGATCATGATCATGGTTTATTTGTGTCTACCAATATTATAAAGGTGGGGTGCCCTAGGGCAGATGATATGGATTATCACGGCTCAGAGAATGTGGTTTTACAAGTGGACGAACATGGAGCTGTGAATATCGAAGATGAAGTTAATGATCTTATGGAAAAAGATGATCATGCACCAAAAAACACAGTTGAAGATGATGGTATGAATACATTGATCCATGACACATTTAGTGGCAGATCTGATCATGATGATCAAGTTGAATTTGATGATGTTGATGATTTACCTGTACTTGAGAAGGCATATGAGCCCCTTTAGGAAGGCTCACAAACAACTCTTCTCTTTGTTGTATTGTTGCTATTGAACTTGAAGGTTATGAATGGTTTATCAAACATAGCAATCTCACGGATGTTAAGGTATGTCATATATGTCATCTTTTTTCATCTATTTTAATTGTTGTTAGTTCATCACTAGTAAATAAAGGATGAAATATGTACCATTAATATTCTTTATATGAACAAATTATTTTTTGTTGTAGATTGATTGGTGAATTTTTATTACCACCATCAAATATTTTACCTCGCTCATACCGAGATTTATGTGCCATTATGCAAGATATCAGAATGGAGTATCAAGCAATAGATGCATGTCCCAATGATCATATTATATATCATAAACAACAAAAATTTGCAACAGAAAGCCTAGAATGTCATATCAGTAGATATCAAATAGATCAACTAACAAAAAAGGTGCCTCGCAAGGTTCTTCGTTATATTCTCATTATTCCACATATGCAACGATTATTTAGGTGCGAAATCTTAGTGCAATTTATGGATTACCATGCACAGAATAGAAGTGGAGATGACATTCTTTGAATTCCTGTGGATAGTTCTGCATTTAGGGACATGGAGGAAAAATGGCCACACTTTAAAGAAGAACCTCGTAATCTCAGGCTTTCATTGGGAGCGGACAATGTCAATCCATTTGGAGAGTTGAGATCTATTTACTCAGTGTGGCCTATTTTTGTTATCCACAATAACATTCCTCTATGGATGTCAATAAAAAGGGAGTAGATAATGTTGTCAATGATTGCTCTAGGTATTTGTTTACATCAATTTTCTTTAACGCAGTAGCATCTCATTTGTCTTATTTGTTGCATAATGACTTATATTTTTTTCATTCAATAGTCATGTACATTAATTTATATATATTGCAGTAAAATGGTTATAATAATTATGTAATGTTTATGTTCATTCAACTAGGTAAGTACCAAGTTAAAGATATGAATGTATATATTGAGCCTCTTATCGACGAGTTACTAGAGTTGTAGAATGGCGTCACTATGTATGATGTTTCTAAACCAATAGGACAAAAACAATTTCAATTCCATGCAATGCTCGTATGGACAATTCATGATGCCCCAGGGCTAACACATTTTTGTGAAATGTTATAATGTTCGATTGCACTTTAACAATATTTAATTTGATGAAGTAGATATCATGCATATTTTTAAAATAATCTATTCATTATATATAATTGAAAAATTGACATATTTAATCCAATTAAATATGATCTTGCAGGTCTTCAAACAAAGGGAAAATTTGCATGTCTAATTTGTGGTCCAAAGATGAAATCTCGTCGTTCAACGAGTTTAGGAAAGCAGGTGTTTGATGAGTATAGGCACTTCTTCCATAGAAATCATAAGTATCAAACTGCTAAAAAATATCTTTTCAATGGGAAAGAGGAGACTACATCAAAACCACGAAGAATGACACCTCGCCTATGGAAGTTGGAATATAATAGAATTAATCGTCAAGGTTATACATCGGATCAAATTGTTTATCTATCATATATGATATGTTTTGAATTTATATTTTTATATTGTGTTGTGTTTACTCATGTTGAAATTGAAAATGATTTTCATTGTTAATTTTTTTAACTTATATGCTTCATGAAGGTCGTCAAGGCATTCATGGTTAGATTCCACAGGGACTGAAAAGTTATCCCAGACAATTTAGTAGGTTGCCCTACTATGAACAGCTACAAATTGTGCACTTGTTTGATACAATGAATATCAGAAAGAAAATAATAGAAATGTTATGGAAAATATTTGATGGAAGGCATGACAAAGAAAAAATTGTAAAATTTTGTAGTGACATTCAAGAAGCCAATCATGTAATAAAAAATGTCATTCAATTAAATAGCGATGGAGACCAAATTAATATAAGTGCCCTTCCTTGGTTATTAACAAGTACCAAAGCAATGCTATAAAATAAGTCATACTTAAAATCTCGGGATTCTACTGCGGATTTTGGCTAACATAAAACACATTATAATAACAAAAGAAAGGTGAATTTGGATCAGTGGATGAAACACATGATTGGCATACCTTCATTGAGGTAATTATTTTGGTATTTATATACACTTGTATAATGCCACTTTTCAGTTGTATTGTGTTTACTACTTTTGAAAGTAATAATGAAAAGATCATTTTATAATTGTTAAAAGACGCTCTAATTCTTATCTCTCCCAAAACAACTTTGACAACAATGTTACAAGTTATATATGATCTTGGAAAAATACATGAGGTAAGTAGCCAGATTTTTCAATTGCTGTATAAGCCATCTTATAATTGCCATTTGTTTTACTTCTATTATGTAATATACTATATATTTTTACTAACTTCATTAATATGCATTTGCACCTTGAATAACTCTTGTAGATGCATTGTCATCTAAAAGAAATTCATAAAGAAGATATAAATTATTGGAAGATAAAAATTCCTTGTCTAATGTGTGAAATGCAAAAGTGTCTACTTTCAACATTTTTCAATGCACAAGAACACTACCTCATACACCAAGTTGAGGAGATTGAATTGTGTGGACCTGTACACACAAGGTCAATGTGGATGGCTGAGAGGCACTTGAAATTTTTGAAGGCTTTGGTTAGACAAAGAACACATTTTGAGGGTTCTATGGTGGAGGGATATATGGTATACCAGACCATGGTGTACATTAGTGAATATCTTGCTAAGTTTGCAGCAAAGATCCATGTAGATCGCATTTGGGATCCCAACTCCATTAACAAATTTGAAGGGGAGTACCTGATGGGGAAAGGTAGATTGAGGAAAGTGAGAGGTAATTATAAGATGGTCATGGAGATTAATTGGAATATATTTTACATAAGGTTTTTATGTATATTGTAATTTATTTTGACTTTAATCTTCAATATACATCAATTATAAATTAAGGTCGTATACTGTGGTATTTAACTAATTATACGTCATTTGTGAATTTCAATTTTTTTTGATATAGTTGGTCGAGAGTGGGATGCACTACATTTGTATGTCACTAACAATATTGATTGGATGACGGTATGGATTGAACGATGTCAACAATCTGTCCGCGCATTAATATGGGTAGGTGTGGCTTCATTGGTTAAAGAAGCTCATCGTAATGGAGATTCCAATGTTACACAAAGGGAAACTGATTTAGCATATCGTTTAAGAGATAAATAGGTACGTATAAACATATTAATCACCCATATTATTTAATTATTCTCAAGTATATTGATGTATATATATGTTGAGATTGCATACATTTGGCCAAGAATAAATATTTTTATCAACTGACGATATTGCAATAATTTTTACATGTTTGACATATTGCAGGTGAAACACCACAAGGCTATGTAGTGCAATGGTCATAAATCTCGAATCAAAATGTTGGATGACATGAAGAAAACTTGTGATTCTGGTATAACTGTAGTCTTTCAGGTGACTAATGTTTCATCTAGAAGCGACATACATCCAGAAGTCTCAAAAAATCGATACTATGGGATTTTGGATGATATACTTGAGTGTGACTTTAAGTCCTTCAGATTAATTCTATTTGTCGTCCTATGGTACAGGCTATGATTGAATGAAAATTATCCTGAGAGAACTGTTATTGAACATGATAATGGATTTACCATGGTTAATACAAGGTTGATTGAGCGAGTTGGAAATGAGCCCTATGTTCTTCTAAGCCAATGTGAGAAGGTATTTTACTCAGAGGTTCCAAGTAAATCGGGTTGGTCATTTGTTGTTAGACATGATCCAAGAGGAAGGCCAGTAAAGTATAATGTGGTGGAAGAATAAGATACAGAAGAACTAGAAGATGATGTAGATGATGATTAGGATCAACAGTTAGTTGATGATGTCCCTGACGAAGATGTTGAAGAGGAGGAACTAGATCATGATGATGTAGGAGTTAATGTTCATGAAGATGATATTCATGTGGATGATGACATTATCTAAATTGATATTGATGATGAAGATGATATGACCAATCCTTACAATGTCGAATCTAGATCAGATGATACAGAAAAAGAGTTGGATGAAGAAGAAGATTAATGACATTGAAATGTATAAGTTATGCGATTATATTATCTATTTGATATTAATTTCTTGATAGAATTATATTTGACTTATGTGGTTACATAATTAATTCATGATATTTTTAATTTTTATGCCATTATATAATTAATTTAATGATGCACTTTTTAATGTTTGAAAGGTCAAAAAATTAAAACA
>VDFB02135652.1:0-23042 GCA_007258455.2 Sequoia sempervirens | reverse complement strand
ACTTGGAAAGAAAACAAAGTCAAGCTTTAAGTCTAAGGAACATACTTCATCAAGACCATTAGAACTCATACATATAGATCTTTGTGGACCAACAAAATCCAAGAGCATGAATGGAGAAAGATATTTTATGTTGCTAATTGATGACTTCTCAAGAATGACTTGGGTTGCATTCTTGAAAGAAAAATTTGAAGCTTTTGATAAATTCAAAGCTTTCAAGGAGCTGGTTGAAAATGAAGCAAACTGCAAGATAAAATGCCTTAGATCAGACCGAGGAGGAGAATTCACATCAAAAGAATTTGAAAATTTATGCATAGAACATGGAATTAAAAGACAATTTTCTACAGCTAGAACCCCTCAACAAAATGGGGTTGTAGAAAGGAAAAATAGGATGGTTCAAGAAATGGCAAGGGCAATGCTAAATGAAACCAAGATAGCAGATTCCTTTTGGAAAGAAGAAATTCATACAGCAGTTTACATTTTGAATCGTGCACAAATAAGAGTGAACAATGAGAAGACACCTTATGAACTTTGGAAAGGAAGACCAGCAACTGTCAAGTACTTCAATATTTTTGGAAGCACTTGCTACATTAGAAGAGATGAAGAAAATTTGAGCAAATTTGACACAAGAGTAGATGAGGGAATCTTTCTTGGCTACTCATCAAGAAGTAAGGCATATAGATGCTACAACAAAAGAACTCACAAAATTGTTGAAAGTGCTAATGTGAGAATTGATGAAGGAAAGCAATTCAAAGAAGTTGGACAAAGTGATCACCATGTTCAAAATATGAATGATGAAGACAAAGAGGATGAGGACTCTCAAGAGGAAGAAAAGGAGGAAGAGGAAAAAGAAGGAGAATCTTCACAAAAGACTCCCATGAAGACACCAAAGACACCTTCCAAGTTTGTTCAAAAGAACCATCCTGAAGATTTGATCCTTCAAGATAGATGTAGATCTACAAGGAAAATGGTGAATTACAATGAAGAATTCCATGCTGCTTTCCTATCTCATGTTGAGCCCAAAACTTTTGAAGAAGCAAGCAAGGACAAAAGTTGGATTGATGCAATGAATGAAGAATTGGATCAAATAGAGAAAAATGGAACTTGGGAACTTGTTCCAAGACCAAAAGATAAGAATGTAATTGGCACAAAATGGGTTTTTAGAAACAAATTAAATGAAGATGGTCAAGTCACAAGGAACAAAGCAAGGCTAGTGTGCAAGGGCTATACACAAGTTGAATGAGTAGATTTTGAGGAAACCTTCGCACCAGTTGCAAGGATTGAAGCAATTAGAATGTTTTTATCCTATGCAAGTCACAAGAAGTTTAAAGTGTATCAAATGGACGTCAAATCTGATTTTCTTAATGGAGATCTAGAGGAGGAAGTTTTTATTGAACAACCCGAAGGCTTTCTATTATCAGAAGACAAGGATTATGTGTGAAAATTAAATAAAGCTCTCTATGGGCTTAAACAAGCTCCAAGAGCTTGGTACTCTAGACTTGACAAATATCTCAAAGAGCAAGGTTTCAAAAGAGGAGATGTAGACAACAATCTATACATCAAAGAAGAGGATGGACACTTATTGATTGTGGTGGTATATGTAGATGACATCATTTTTGGTGGAAACAAGGACAAAATGTGCAAAGAATTTTCATCATGTATGCAAAAAGAGTTTGAGATGTCAATGTTGGGAGAATTATCCTTCTTTCTTGGGCTGCAAATTTCACAATCAAGAAAAGGTATTTTTATCTCTCAAACTAAATATGTGAAAGAAATGTTAAAAAGGTTTAGGATGGAAGATTGCAATCCTGTTAGTACTCCTATGGTTACAGGTTGCAAGCTAAGTAAAGATGATGAATCCCAAGATGTGAATCAAACACTTTATAGATCAATGATTGGAAGTTTGTTGTATCTAACTTCTACAAGACCAGACATAATGCAAGCTGTTGGAATTGTGGCAAGATTTCAAGCAGCACCAAAAGAGACACATGTTAATGCGGTAAAGCGTATATTCAAGTATTTGAAAGGCACAATGGAATATGGTCTATGGTACCCTAGTAGCAATGATTTCACTCTTGAAGCATTCACAGATGCTGATTGGGCTGGTAATGTAGATGATAGAAAAAGTACAAGTGGAGGAGCCTTTTTTCTTGGAGGAAATCTAGTGTCTTGGATAAGCAAAAAACAAGAATCAGTCTCTCTATCTACAGCAGAAGCTGAATATATTGCAGCAGCAGCATGTTGCACTCAACTTTTATGGATGAGGCAAACTTTAAAAGACATCAAAGTGGAGTATGATTATCCCTGAACTATCTATTGTGATAATACTAGTGCAATCAATATCTCCAAGAATCCAATGATGCACTCAAGAACCAAGCACATACCTATTAAGTATCACTTTTTGAGAGAACAAGTAGGAGAAGGCCAAGTGTGTTTAGAATACATAACTACAAAAGAGCAAACTACTGATATATTTACTAAACCACTTCCAAGAGATACATTTGAATATCTAAGGGACAAATTGAGAGTTGCTCCACATCCATCAAGTTAATTGATGGAAGCATGTATTCAGGGGGAGCTACGCACAAAATCTTGTAGCTTCATGCAGCTGAAATATTGTTAGAAGACCCCTTGCCATTGATGTCAAAGGGGGAGAATTTGGACACAGGGGGAGCAAATAGGGGATCAAGTTGCCATTGGAGAAGTTTCCATCAATGAAAAAGGGGGAGATTGTTAGAAGTAATTGTCATTGATGTCAAGAATAGCCATTGGAATAAAGTGTCGTTGATGATATCATAAGAGTGTCAAAACAAAGAGTCTAAACAGATCATTAAAGATATATAGATCATCATTGAATGTTTCAGTTTGAATGTTGAGCATTCCAGATTAGATAAATCAAATGGATATCATCACCTACAGATTGAAATAAAGATACAAATTGAAATCTCCAGATTGAATCTCACAAATTAGTTTTTAGATGCTCAGATCGAAACCTTAAGATTATTATTCAAATAAGGTCATGATATAGATCAGAATACGTATAAGATAAAAAGATGTCCCTTTCATAATACGTATAACATGATACGTATAAAAAGAAGTATAAACATGATATAGATCAGCATACGTATTTAAGCATTTTTTTTTATACTTTCTGAAATCATGGATTTGAGCCTATTAAAGATCAGATTTAATCAAAATTATTGAAGATAACTGGAAGTTCAGATCGGATTATTTAAGATCAGAGTATTTTGAAAAACTTGAATTAAAGAAAGATAAACTCGTTTCAGTTAAGGTACGAGTTAAAGAAAAAAATAAACTCGATTTAGTCTAATCTGAAAAGGCACAAATTAAAGAAGTTTTGAAAAAGTTGATATCTAAAAAGGCACAATTTGAAGAGACATGTAAGGAAGAATGCCATCCGTCTTTAGAGTCATATACATCGCTTCTTAACCATGACATCTTTTGCATTATAAAGTTGAAAGGACGTGTTTTGTTCAACCTGCTCTTATCAGTTGTATTTCCAAAAGGATGTGTTTATCTAAAAAGGTTGTAGCCTCATTCAAAAGGACGTGCTTCTTTCAGCAAAGACGTATACTCCTACAGGTGCGACTATTATCTAAGGAACAAAATATTATAGAAGTTGCCAATAATTGAAGAGGCGTATCTCTCCTAGAAAGGTGTATCTTCAACAACAGATTTTTAGTAATTAAAATAAAGTTTAAGTGTGGAACAAACAAATAAAAGAGATTCAATTTATAACAAAATCAGATTTATTTTTGAAGAGACTTTCTTGAAGGATGCAATGGTTGAGTAAGGTATATAAATGACATTCCATTCAAAGCTTCATTGGTGGTTGTGAAGTTCAAGAAGTCTACATCATAAATCCATCTTCTAGTGTGGGCTGAGTGAGAGTTTGTCATCACTAAGGCTGATTGAAGGTTTGGAGTTTGCAAATCTGATTGAGGACAATTGCTTCATCCATCAAGTCAAGGTGTGATATCTTGCATTAGGGGTTGGTGCTCCTTGTAGGTAGATGCCTACTTTGAAAAATTTTAGTTCAATAAAATTGTGTCAACTTGGGAAATTGATTCATATCAAAAGTTGTTTGTAATAAGTTTGAAAAGGAAACAAAAATTTGTGATTGATATACTGATTCACCCCTCCTCTCAGTAAATCTTTTGTGCTCTTCAAACATTTGTAGACCTTAGAAGATAGCACAAAGCCCATGAGACTGTGAGATTTTTGGTTAAGTGGAATATTGTTTCAGGAAGTTGTCCATTGCAAGAACTCCATTATCACTGTTCATAGTTAGTTGCAGGTCTAGGAACTCTCTCTCTCTCCTGCCCTTTTTTTTTTTTAATGAATGACCTATGCTAAGTTTCATTGCACATTGTAAAGCTAAATCCAATGACAAAATGGAGTTCAAGATTGTTGTTTGAACCTACAACAAATGCATAACAACCCTCCCATCTTAAGAACTTTGTTTCAAGATTCCAACTTCCCCACTTTGTAACTCATCCGTAAGTTCGCCTTGTGATTCCAACAAAATCACATCAAACAATTGAGATATTCCAAGCATTGTCAAGACCTGACATTAGAGACCTTGGGATAGTGTTTTGCAATCTGATTGTGGAAGATTGTCTTTCAAGAGAGGTAGTGCACCTACGCACTACTTGTGTTGAGAAGTGCATAAAAAACACATCAACACTATCTCATCCTTAATACATAAAATCTATGAATTTTCAATATTTAATCGACTAATAGATAGAGAAAAAATAGAATTGGATGAGCAAGAAAACTCCTTGAATTCTTTTTTTGGAAGCTCATCAATACTATCAAATTTATGAACAGGTTTCTTAGGCATATCATGTAACATAAGGATTTCCTCAACATCCCATCTTTGAGGGTCAACTATTAGTGCATAATTTCCCAAGCTTTTTTCAGACGAGAGTGTCTCCTTGAAAGTATTTGTATCATCTTGGATTGAAACACCCTTTTGTTCAGAAAGCATCTCTTTCAAGAGACCTTAGTACTACACCCCTAATTGCAAGATCCCTTAACAACTCACAAGCAGAGAGACTTACCTTGGCTTTCTTGAATTCTTCTACCACACATTCTCCTATTTGCTCTGCATTCATGATAAGACAATTGTCTTCAGAGCTAACCACAAACTTATCCATGTTGTTTTCAATGCTTCCTCCTTTATCAGCATCAGATTGTCCTCCATTTATGAAATACTGAGTAGGAACATGATGGAATTCTTGAAATTCTTCAGTTGTAGACTCTTCTTCATGTAGTGGACTGGTGTCCTCATTATTTCCATAAGGTTGAGCTACAGATCCTTCATTGTATGCATACTCTATTTTAGCACCTTTATCCTATTCTTCTTCTAGTTCATTATCTTCACTTCTTGGAAACATGACATGATTTACCACCATTAATGATACGTCATGAGGATTATATGTTACTATCTCCTACCCACTCGAACTATTGGTGACATGTTGAACTTCCTGCTAGAAAATGGGCACAACTGTCTAGAATTCTTGATAGTCCAACTCAGAGTGTTGATTAGTGTTATGAAGCCTACACCATCCTAAAAGAGCTGCCTCAGCCAAGTGAACTCCACTAGATTTCTTATGATTGTTTGGATGATCTAGAGATGTTAGGGCTCCTCCATTATTCTGATGTGGTGACTGCCCTCTATCAAATGTTGGCCCTGAGTGTTGATCTTTGAAATACTTTCCACCATTGAGATTCTACCCCTAATCTTGATCATAATTGGATTGAGTTCCCCTTTGGACGGCCTGAGGTTGATTATTTCAGTTCCTTAGGTAGGTTACTTTGGTGGCCAACTTATCAACTAGCTATGTGAGTGCATCCAACCTCTCCTTGTCTAAACTATTCGATCAAGGAACAATACCAGCTGAATTCTACATATAATTAGTATGGAACCCATGGTTCAAGGATTGATTAAATACCTTAGAGTTTTGCGAGTAACTAGGTATATTAGCTTGCTGATGAAAGAATGCAGGCTGGTTCATATTTGAATGGTGATTTGACATGGGTGATGCTTGATTCAAGGGATGACCTAGATGTGGGACCAAGGGTAATTGAGGAATTGAACCCAACATAGGTATTTGGTTAGCTAATGGAAAGGGTCCAGACAAGTGTTGCCTCAAATTTGTACTCACCTTAACAGCCACATCATAATATTCAAGTAGGCTATCAGGAGGTTTTGCTCTCCATTTCACAAAGGTTGATGTTAAACTATATAAAGCCTCATAATAAACCTCCCTAGTAGAGGCATCAACTACAACATAAAGGGATTGCAGCCTAGCATAAGCCCTATGAAATTTATTATTGAAATCCACTATTGGTTAATTTTCCTCCCTCTTGACTCTGGTAAACTGCAAAAGAAACTCATTGGCACTAACTAGGATATGAAATTCCTATAAAAATGCAGTTTCCAATTGAAGACAAGTAGTGACAGACCCAACAGGAAGATGGTTATACCAATAAAATGCCTCATCCCCAAGGGAATATGGGAAAAGTCTGCATGCAACATCCTCATGATTAATTCATGTATCCTTAAGGGTAGTTTTAAAAATCCTAATATGCTCCTCTGCAGTCCTTTTGGGATCATTAATGTGAAACTTAGAGCAGAAAAACTCAAGATTTTTAGGCATAGGATTGTAGTGGTTGAAAGATAAGGGAGATGGGTTGTTCGCCAAGAAAGCCATTGATGGAGGTGAAGGTGGTAAAGGCTGATTTATTACTAGCTGAAGCTGTTGAATGGGAATGGCCTCAGAATCAGATGAAGATGAGGATGATGGAGATGATAGTAGTGGCTGGATGGATGATGATTCATCCCTTCTTCTAGTCCTTCTTGACTTGGCAGGAGTTGGTAATTCTTGAAATTCCTCCTCCCCTTGAGTAGATCTAGTTTTTCTTTTGAATCTTTTAGGAGAAATAGCAGAGAGAAACCGATCCAACTTGCTTATTCAGGCCTTCTTTTTAGTGCCAATTTGTTGGTAGTGTTTTCTGCATAGCAACAACTCAGACAAGATACAAGTATCCTATCTCTCTTGAAAGGTAAATCTCTATCAGCAAGCCATAAGAGATAACCCCAAGGTCTCTAATGCCAGGTCTTGACAATGTATAAACAACTTAGTGATAATGTGAAAATGCTAGTAATCACAAAGGGACCTTACTACAAGCAAATACCGAATCTTAATTTTATCAAATCTAGCAATATGATGATACTTGAAATCCTAAAACTAACCTAAATGATAAAAGAAATAGAAAAATATAAGGTTTTAGAGAGATTACTAAACTAAAACCACTTCTCAGACTAACAATGCAAATGATGAAATACTTGAAATGGACCAATCCCTCAGAAACTAATTCCTACTTAACCCTAATTCAATCTGCAATCTCACAGAAACAGTGCAATCTTCTAAGGAATTAAAGATTTTTAGATCATGAACATTCATTCAAACCAACCCAATTTTCAATTGAACTAAGCACACTGAATATAAGGTCCAGGCTAACTTTGCAAAGCAACTAACAATCAGCTAGCTACAAAAATTATGGACCAGGGTTTGCTACAAACACTTCAAGCATTAAACCATAAACACCATTGAATCATTTCTAAATCTAAATATAATATGCATCAACTAACCTTGAGCAGTTTCAAAAGATAGAATCATAAGAACCATGCAAGATAAATCAACATGAAGAGATCACCATAAATCACAATTTCTTCAATTGTATTGAATAATCCAATAACAACAACAATTCCAGTGTTCTGTGTTACAAAACTTGCTCCAAAATGGACTAACTCCTAGCTCTAATTCTTGCTTTACTACCCTACTTGCTTCTAAATCTAATTCTTCTAGTCTTCTGACTTCTACTACCCCTTACAAATGAGGCAAAATGCCATATTTATAGAAACCCCCAAAGATATGTTGGCCAAATTAGGGTTTACAATAATAAAACGGCCACAAAAAGTTAGCCCAAGAAGTTCTAGAACAACATGAAATAGAATCAAATGTTTGGGACTCATCCAGGTCAGCTTGGGGTCCAATGTAACTTGATCCAATGCATGTAAAGGATGAAGAATGAATATTAGGGAAGCACAAATTTCAATGTAGCCCTATATTAAATGTTGTTTCCCCTATCTTTATCTATTTGATCTTGCACCTTCAAGAAGATTCCATCCAGGTCATCCAAGGGTGGAGTAACCAACACTTTAAATTTCCTCTCCATAGATTTAATCTCATCCTTTGATTCCTTGATGACTTTGTTAAATTTATCTTGCACTTAGCAAAAACCATGATCACTATTCATTATAACATGAGGATTAGAAATAGCCTATCACCAGTAATATATTCATCATTCAAATAAATCCAAAACAAAAGATCAAAAAATCCCCTTGAAATATCAAGTAAAGCATAATTTCTTCAAAGTTCAAGATTTTCACCCCTTCTCAGAATTCATAGAAGGGAATTTTTGGGGAAATCCAAGCTGTGGAATTCAACATGAAAGAACAACAACATCCAAAAGTCATTCACACCTGAGATGAATTTCAAAATTGATCTAAATTGATTCAATAATACCCCAAATAAAATGTTGGTTATCTCAAATTGTTCATTGATGGATCTAGACTCAGAATTCATTCAAGGGAAATCCGATCGGTATTAGTGATGGCTCCAAAGTTGAAACCCTAAGGTTCCACCATAAACACACAATCCCAACCTCAATTCACTTCATTTGTTTCACTAAGTCATGATAAATTCACCAAGGGCAAGCCAAGCATGCTAAACCCAGACTCAGGATGGGCCCTAGACATCATAAAACCATTTATACTCATCAATCAAGGCAAGAGCACTGTGTACATACCATAGATGAAGAACAATTCAAGAGGGCAGTGACTGGCATGATATCCAAATCTCCAGCAAATGCAAAGAGACCAGGAAAATACAATCAAAGCTCGAACACCAAATTTACACACAACATTTTGAGGTTAAGCTCTTCCATAGTCAAAGCAAGATAAATGACATAAATCATCAACACAAACTCCCCTAATAGATCAATAAACATGATTTGCAGAGTTCATACGAGAACATAAATGCAATGACAAGACAACAAGCTCGAGGATCTGAGGTCGGGAAGGAATTCATAAATCCGGAGCCCTGGCAGAATTTTAGGAAAATCCAAGGAAGACAGAATTCCCCGAGGATATAAAATCTCTGAAAATAGTGTAGAACTAGCCTCTGTCGGGTTTCCAGGGTATTCGGGGAATTCTAAGAAGAGGGAATTTTCCTAAAAACAAGGAAAAACTCAAAATTACCTCAAAGACATAGGATTTTCAAAATGTCTCCTCAAAAGGGATATTTTCACAAGCAATATAATCTTTCATGCACATGCCAATACAACCAAATCCTCAAAATCAAAGGGCCAAAGCACCAAAATGAAAGCAAAAGAGGGCCCCTACTTTCAGCGGGGCTTGTGTGCAAAAACTACACAACAAAACTTAGCACTTAAAACATATCCGTAATCATGCAATGTAAAGGAATTCCAACATATCGCTCATCGTTGATCTTAAATTTAACAATTTATGACCATCCATGATGAGCAATGAGAACATAAGGACGAAGTCCATCGCTTATCACTATTAGAATGCTCAAGGCTCAAAAGCCATTAGGGATAAGCGATTTCTTAACAATACAGGGAACATCGCTCATCGTTGATTGTTCAAAGAGCTTCGACAACTATTCACGATGAGTGAGAACAAAGAAATGTCCCTCATTGCTCGTTGCTGATTTGAGACATACATTTTTTAAAAGATCAACAATGGGAAATAAAGTATGATGGTCATCGGGACTTAAGTGGAAACTTTAAACATGTGCACTTAAGTTGTTCTAATGAAGGGGACCCTCTAGGATGACATGAGAAAATTGGCTCAAAAACTTCTAAGTCACGAAATGTAGAGGATGTAAAGGAAAAAAAGGTCCTTTACTCAACCTTATAAAATTTAGGAAATTCAGACCTAGGCACAAGGGAACGGTCACTTAACGACAGTGACAGACATAAGATTTTTTTTAAATGACTGGAAGCAGGCAATAGGAAGTCAACTACCAAATAGAATGTTACCAACAGTTATAATTAATAAAATCCTAAACCCTCAGATAACAACCCTACATCCAAATGTGACAATGGTTCGAGATGGAATAAGAATTTTTTAGGGTTCCATCAGTGGCTCTAGTTGGGGACGTTTGTTCCTCATTGAATAGA
Organism: Sequoia sempervirens; assembly: GCA_007258455.2. NCBI lineage: Eukaryota > Viridiplantae > Streptophyta > Pinopsida > Cupressales > Cupressaceae > Sequoia > Sequoia sempervirens. Next base: position 12,749 of record VDFB02135652.1, on the reverse strand, counting down.
GTGAGAATCCAAAAACTCATGTGAAGTAGACCCAAAACAAAAAACAAAAACCAAGGACAAAGCAGGAGAACAACAAAAAAAAAACATATGTACAATATTTCTATACGATAGAGGGTCAGGCCAATGTTAGAATTGGTGTTTACCTCTATCAAAAACCCTATTTTCCACTGTTTGCACCATGCCCAAGTTGAAAAAATTACCATGAAGAGTCCACTAGTTGATCATGCTGCAACTACTATGTTCAAACATTAGAGACTTGTACCTGATCTTGCAATTATCTCTCTCATTTATGTCCCTATGTTTGTTCTAATTAGGTGTTAACTGGAATATATGATTATTATAGCATTCCACCTAATTAAACTTATCATCATTTTTCATCAAATTCTCACTTAATTGGTTTGGGAAAGTGAAACATTCATATTCCACCTAACTGATATCAGATTCAGTTGGATCAACATCATACCCATCTTGTGTAATAAATAAGAAACACTGATACACAGGCTCTTCTTCAAGCGGATATGCATATGTATTAGAACAATATAAATCAATCTTGTTGCCCCATGCTTCATTTTCTTGAAAAATAAATTTCTCATAATCTAAGGCAATTTCATTGTTATTTAAAGCAAAATCCTTCTTGCAAAGGGCATCACTCACACGATTCCAGAGATTAGAATTTTTTTTTTTGAAGGACTCATACCATAATTTTATTCTTCCTCCCATTCATCATCTTTCAAATAAAAAAAAATGTTTCAAAAGATGGATCAATTAGCTCAGAACTGAGATGATCAAAACTAGGGTTTTGAACTGTGTTTTCAACTAATATGTCTATTGACTCATGATGGCATTTTGACAATAGCTCATGTTCTTCTATGTAGTTTGTTTCTTCTCCTTCCTCAGTAGGACCCTGATCAAGAAAAACTATGTCTATCCCAGTATCAAGATCTACACATCCCATTCTTGATCCATGTAAACATTTAGGAATCCAATCCCGTTGGTTCCTTGTACCCATCTCATAATTAAAATTAGGTTTTAGAGTCTGAAAATAAGCACTCTTGTCCTCAAATTTAAAACCAATCAAATCATTAGGATATTCTGATTCTGGAATAGTTAGAGTATTCTACAAGAGTTGATCTTTTGAAATATTTGTATCTACTGGTACAGGTAGAACTTCATTAGTATTGACATAGTCAAAATATTGGAGCAACAAAGGTACTTTCAGGTTCTCCTCACATATAAATTTGTATTCCTTGTGAGAGTAATTAAAATTTTCACCTTCACTATCTTAATTACTAGCCTTGAAAAACACACCTACAGTATCTACAACTATGACACTATCATCACTTGTATTGTTATGCATATATTCATACTCAGATACATCCCCATTTATCCCTTGAGTAAATTCTTGATCTTTATAACTAAGGGTATTATTCTTTCCATTTTGTAACCTCAGTTTTTTCATAATCATGTTTTTCTTCCTCAACAATTCTGACCCAATCAATGATTTGATCAAAATCCTGAGGTTTTAATTCCTTAGGCAAGGTACTAAGACCTAGCTCATATATTTCACAAAAGAAGTCAATGCAATCTGAATCTTTAGGTCTCATCCTTTTAGGGATTTCTAACAAAGAATCCAAAAACCTGGCTAGTAATTCATATGGTGATTCCTCTTTAATCTGCTTCATACTAGATAACCTTTGAATTATTAGTTCTTGACCATTATTATTTGAACACTCTTGAAAACAATCTTGATTCAGCTCAAGATTAATATGTTGCAGGGATGAACAAAATGGAATATCAATATTACTATTACATTGATCATCCTTTTCTCTCCTATTCGCTTCATTTTTATAATGTGTACCAGAAGGACAAACAATTGCAGCCATATATCCTTTCATCATTGAGTATTTAATAGTATTTTCTATATCCATAGCAATACAATATGCCTCTTAAAATGTTGTGGGTTCTTTATCCCTTATCAAATAACTCATTTTACTATCAAAGAGACCTAGATATGTAAGTAAACATTCTACATCACTAGGTCTCAAATGCTCAGGAATATTATTTACTACTTTTATGAATCTAATATTAAAAGAAGGGACTAATTATTCTTTATCTTGTTTGATTTCCCTAAATCTTCTTCTTATCTCATTTGGACTAATCCTTTCACCAAATTGTTCTACAAATTTTATCATAAAAGCATTCCATGAAACTATAGAACCTGTAGACATGCAAAATTCACATTATGCATTCGATCAGATTCGGTCAAACTAGATGTTGCATTAGATCCATTCATCACCTTTCATCTGTTCATTAAATAATCTCATTTATCAAATAAACCTTATCATTCAAACTTCATCCTGCATTATCCATTTAATTAAATAAATCAAAAAGCCATTTAAATCAAATCTTAAATCAGAATATCAAAGTCCAAAAAGTCAAATCATCTAATCAGCATTAATCAGCATAATCATCATCCAATCCTAATCTAATACTAATCACATCCCACTTGCATTATCTAGACTGAAGACTTCTGCACACAAACTAATTTCATTGATTTTATTAAAAACAAAATTATTTTCTCCTCAACATGATGAAGTCAAATGGCATTTATTGCCTTTCTTTCAGTCCTCTTCAAAATTTATGGCAAAATTTGAATTCAAATTTTCCCCCTCTTGGGCACTCTTCCCAAATCTTGCACACACATCCATCAATCACATGGTGACAAGTGTCCTTCTATCATTGGCTTGATTTTTATCCCACATTGGTCCCTCTTCAACATTTCTGCATTTGAAAATCTTTAAATAGGTGCATCATCCTCAAGCAAAGGGCTTCACAAGCTTCACAATCTATTGCAAGGTTACTCTCTTCATTTGAGATTTTATCTTGTTCATTATCACTCACCATCTCCATTTGCATTTACACAATTTGAGCTTTGATCAAGGATTGGGAAAGGGTCACTAACACATGTGACACCAATCCAACTATGGAATAGGTAATTTGGTTTTGTTTTCATAATGCTTTGGTCTTTTTAATATCATTTGCTGCATTTGGAAGCATTTCTAAGGTATTTCATAGAGGCATTTTTAGTAGAGTTTGCATAACACTAACCCATGCTTGAAGTGTAGTTTGTTTGCAGATTTTGAAAAAGATGCCTACAAAATGGCGCTAGAAGGAGGGCAGTGTATTTTGATTAAGATGGATTGATTATATGTTGCGTTTGGTATTTGTACTCCCATTTTACATGTTGGTTTCTTTTTTTTACATTCACACCTCAATGTTCATTTAAAAGTTTTATGTCTGACTTTTTAATGATTTGACTTTATACACACTCTCTGCTGTGTTTGAATTTGAGAGCTATCTTGTCCGCAGCCCACTCTCCATTACTTTCTGCATTAATAAAAAAAAAAATAGTATGGTAGCTATAAAAGTGGGTTTAGAAGCTATCCATGTGTTGGTTTATGATCTGGCCCAGGAATTGCACTAATTAGAGTACGCTGTCAAAGGTTCATCTGCCATTGCATTCCATGAGTTAACATCTTAAAAGAGAATTTTTTTCTCACAGTCCGCATGCACGTCCCTTATCTATTCATGTCTCCAGATATTCATGGTTTCTGATCCATATTTTTCAGTGTTTCATTGAACCAGGTAGAAGTATACGGGATTAAAAGTTTTGAGCATGGAGTCTTTGTTTTTAACTAAGTCTTTCATCTCAATATGGCGTTACAAGAAGCAAGCATATGCATTTGAATCAAATCTTATAAGTCTCTATGTTCCCTGCAAAACAACATTATGAGGTCCTCCGGTAGCTATCTCTCTCCACACACAAAAGCGTGTCTTTCACACATTCTGCCTACACATCCGCCAAAAGACTGTCCACACCCTATTCCAGAGGTTGTATTCGCGCATTTGGCAGAAGAGATACCTGCGCACTGGTTAATAAATCTGTCTGTACACCTGCCAAAGGCGTTAACTTTATGACCACAAACTTCTTCTAGATGCACGTCCTCACCTTAGCATGATCTTTATCTTCCAGCTTAGCATGATTCGAATTAAGCACAACTTTTGTCACTTGCAAAAAGACCACAGTGAATGCGCGCCATCTAGCAGATTCTTCCTGTAGTTTTTGTGTGATATTCAAGAAAATCTCAAACTTGGCGCGCCCCTAGGTATTCGTGTGAGCAGATCTCCGAAGGATTGATTTTTGTCATTTTCCTTTTTCTGTTTCTGTATGCTGTTTTGTTACCAGTCACAGCGCCCATATATAGCAGATTCAATGAATAAAACAGAAGTTAGATAGGTTTCATATCACAGAATGATGGAAAGGTTGGTAGAGGCGGCATGGTAGAAACAAAAATAACGTCAATAGCAGTTAAAGCAATCTGAAATGAGTTAACTTGTGCCTCGACATTGGGAAGAATCTTGGAACGCATTAAATAGCTGAATGTTCACTGCATTTACATTTGCTTTGATTTAAAGTTTCTTAACTCCTGTCCACATCGTGATTATTAACATTGACTATTGCTATGGATGGAGTTCCTTCTTTTATTTGGCATTCAAATGAAATCTATTTGACAGAATTTTCAAAATCATTAGGCAGTGGGACAGGAATGTATCTGATCTTTTTCTTTTTTTTGTGAAGGTGTTGACAATAGGATTCTCTTTTCTTTGACGGAAAGAATATCAACTAGCAAACTTTTAATTATATATGCCCTTAATGAAGCTTACTAGCAATTGATTTAATACGGTTGAGTGCAGTTTTAATCCAATATTCTCTCGTATTGCATACTTGGTAATCTTATGATAAATATCATTCTATGTTATCACATTTACTATGATAAATTTTGATAACACACATTTGAGAAGATTATTACATTTGAGGTTGTGATTGTCACATTAGGGAATATGAGGATGTTTCTAAAACGTTTATTCATTATGATTAAGTCATTGACTCAATATTCCTAGTGATGAAGATTGTGATTAACAAGTATGATGCCTTTTCAAATAAGATCATTAATAAATCTTCATTTTATTATCATCACTTAGGAACATGTTGTAGTCAAATTAGAATAAATTGAGTTCTCACATAATCTTTTTATTTTTATTTTTATTTATATAGGTACAAAAGCAAACGAAGGTACAAGCGAAGGTACACACGAAAGGTGAAAGGTACAAAAGGGAAACAAAGACTAACGAAGGAGGTACAAACGAACAAAGGCGAAAAGATGCAAAGCAAAGGAGGAGGAGGATTCTTGTTTGAAAACACATTGTGTTTTTTAACACTTTGAATTTTTTGATCAATACTACTTCACGAAAGGAGGGAAATGTTTTTTTGAAAACACAATGTGTTCTTTAACACTTTAAGTGTTTAATCAACACTACACGAAATTGTTTTCCTTTTCGTTTTTAGAACATTAGTTTTCAATTGGGGCTAAAACGAACAATTTCATTTTCTTAGTCGTAAGCGTTTAAAACGAAATCTTAGAACATTGACTTCATTTAGGATTTCTTTTGGTTTCTGTAATGGAACAAGCAAATCCTTACACCATTTTAGTGCTGTAAATGAAGCTATCATTGCTTATGCTACAAAACGATTTATTTCTTTTGTCTTTGAGTGATCCTCTCCCTCATGTCAAGTGGCTACATTCAGCAAGAGAAACTCCTTCAAAATACATTTTAATGTTTAAACACTTCCATCTTGGGTCATGTACTGGGAAATTAGATCTTGTGCAGTGTGAGTAGGGGGTATTTTCGCTGCATAGCCTGCTCTTTGTGCCATCAGATCGCACTGAAGCCCATTGCAGTTCCTTGCTCGCTTTTGTTTATTCTAGTGGGCCTGCCTCTGTATGCCACCACCGGCTTGCTCACCAACCGTAGCACCCTAAAGCTGCTAAGAGGTATCACCGGATATAAATGAGGATTTTGGTTAAACGCCATAATCACGCGGTTGGCTCCGACAAGATGGATCCGAAAGGGGACTCTTGCCACGTTGGGTCAACTCCTACGAACGGAAAGTCCTTACTAGAACCTATGTGTTAGAATTTGCTTAAAATCCTTAATTCAATTTGTTGGTGCAAGAACTGCTGCCTGGGTTTCCCACAATTTTACTTTTAGTAGAGATGGAAAGCATGCCATGGGAGTTTCATGGGTGTTGATGCTTGGCTGCCTGCATAAGTGAGTGCCGTGAGGGGAGCCAAGGGGTCAAGCATCTAACCATCCGGCTAAAAGTAGGCCGACTTGGTCCATGGGGGATTCACGTTCATCACATCCATAGGGCTTTGTGAAGACTCTTTGTTTGAAAACACAGTGGGTATTCGAAAACATTTTGCAAACAAACACTTAAACATGATCATGCAAATTTCAAACCCCTTTTGATAGAGCAAATACCTTTTGACAAATTTAAGTGTTGTTGCCTTCCCTTGGGATTATGTCCTTAGAGGTTTCTCATCACTTGAATTTATATCGTCATTTGCTCTAACTAGGGTTAACCTAGGAAATCCCTTTGCCTCAATTTCTTGGAATTCCCACACAACACTTTGTGGGAAGAAAAGGAATTTTGACATAGGACATCTTTAGTTTGAAACATAATCAAGAAAGTGTATTTGGTAAAAAGAAGTCATTAAAAGCAAAGATAAGCAATTGAGCCCCACACATGTCTTTTCAATGATTTCTCACAAGATCAAGATACAAAAACCCAAGAAAAGGAAACTTAGCCCAAAACAACATCAACAAAGACTCAAAAGGTTATATGATTTTAGAGAAAAGTTGTTGGCTAATTTATATAGACATGCTTCAAGAGACAACCCCACTTTATATTCATTTTACTACACACAAAATCCAAGATTGTTTCAAGGGATTGGATACCTTGCTTAGGGCATAACACGTTCTTCAATACCTTGGTCTTGTTAAGCAAAAGTCTAAACTAGGGTCATTCTAAGATCAAAACAAACATTCATCCATCAAAAACATCATCAACCATAAACATCTCACCAACATTTTGAGAAAATCTTGAAACAACTATGCTAGGCTCCTTTGGTAGACATCAAAACTTTTCAAACATGATACTTTGAATTCTTCAAACATCAAACTTGTTCAACTCAAGTGTGTGAATGAATCCTTTTGCACATGCTTAGTTGAATTATCACTTTGTTCAAATTAATGGTGGATTGATGCATCCTTCTCCCATCACTAATTTGGATTATCTTTTGGTTAGCTTGTGAGTAGACACATCCTATTCTCACTTCTAGATCAAACTATCCTTTACGAGCATTAGTTATCTTTTTTAGATCATCATCCAAACATCTTGGGGATATCTCTTGCTCAAACATCAACATTCAAAAGACAGAATTCAAAGTCTAAACATCAATCAAAGCAAAACCCAAAGTACCTAGCATCACATCAAGATTTTCAATACAAATTCAAAACTTCCATTCTCACCCATATATCATACACCTTTCATTTTCACATCTTTGATCTTTTACACATCCTAGTTTGCTCTTTTATGGTTCAAACAAGATCACAACACAAGAGGAACATGGAGTTAAATCAAGAAACATCAACCACAAGTGATCTAAGCCAAAACATTCCAGAAATCCAAAACACACCACTTCTAGACCTCACTATCACTACACACGATCCACAAAAAGAGGTCTTGGTGGAAGACATCACACCAACAGAATTGAGTGAGGAAGAAGTTCTTGAGATGCTCAAACAACCAAAACTACAAAAGTTTCTTCGCGCAATGGCTAAAATAAATCCATCAATTCTCAACACTATTGAGGATGAGCTTCTTGTACCAAATGACCAAAACACCCTTCCGCAATCAACCACTTCCATTGCCACCATAGAACCTACTATCAATGAGGATGATACCCTCTTCAACACTCATCAAAACCCACTTTACAACCCACTTGGATTTATCGATACATCTGAGGTTCCTTACCATACCACCTCATCATTTTCCCTTGACACGCAAGTGTCTAGACCTTTGGTACAAGCAAGCTCATCCGAAATAGAGAGACCCTACGGATTTGTCTCTTCATTTGCACAAGAAAATTTTCCACCATTCAAACCATTCACACCTCCCACCACGTCAACACCATATTTTGGTTTAGGGATCTCCCCTTTACCTAAACTTCCACCTTTCCCTAACATAAATCACCCCATCCAAATCAATTCATCCAACCAAGGGGGTACATCACATCTTTCAAACACACCATCCACATCAAACCAACGCATGATAGCTAATCAAAATATGGTCTCTCAAAGACCCACTATTTCGCTCATCTCTACCATTCCTACCACTTCACCTAGTCCCACCATTCCTATCACTTCACCCATCCCAAATGCACCTATCACCACATTCACTCCAACCACTACATCCACTATACCTCAAACTTCCACTACCCCCATCATACCCCTTACATCGCAACCTCCCACCATCGCTCTAAACACATCTCAAACTTCCAACACAATTCCGATCCCACCACCACCACCACTGCGACCAAGCCAAGTAAGCCATTACAATGCTTCATTCAAAGCATACCAACAATTGCTCCAACAATATCAAACAATTCGGCAAGCGCCTATAGCCACGCACGCTTCTCAAGCTTCACAGCAAAATCAAGCTCAAACATCGCTGCAACAACAAGCACAACAAGCAGCACAAGCCCAAGCTTTGTTGCAACAACAACAACGAAGCCGCCTTCAAGTCAGCATTGCCGCATTACCGCGACAAGCCGGCTTCGCTAAGCCGCTATCGCCGCAAAAGATGCCCATGATGCCCACACGAGTGCACACGTTTCAGACTTCTATAATAACAACATGTTCCAACAACTCGTGATAATCGTAGTGCCGCTAGGATAAATACCAAGAGCAACAAGAAGCAGCCCAACAAGCCCTAGCTGACCAACAACAAGCATTGTTGGACCAACAATATCAAGCACAACAACAAGCTCTATTAGCGCAACAACAACAAGATCAACAACAAGCGTTGTTGAAAGCATACATGGCACAACAAGCAAACATTCCACCCATTCAAACACCCACTCCACCCCCCCAGAACACCTTCATTCCACCTCCTGATCCACAATTGGATGTCACCGCACAAATAAAATTTCTGTCACAACAAGTGCTTGACCTTCAATCAGGAAAGACACCAAAAAAACAAAAAAACCTATGCCCTTATCCATTTGATAGGAGCGTAGAAATGAAACCATTCCCAAAAGGGTTTGAGATCCCTAAATTTGACAAATATCGTGGAACGGGTAACCCTGAAGATCACATCAGGGAATTCCAAGTACATTGCATGGAGGTGGCTTACGATGAAACGTACTTGATGAGATTATTCCCAAGAAGCTTGGCTGGAAATGCTATTGATTGGTTTTCTCGACTTTCGGGAATCAAAAAATTCCAGGAAATCATAGATGCCTTCATACATAATTATTCCTTCAACACTCCCATGGAGGTTAGCTTACAGGAATTATCATCTCTCAAACAAGGGAAAAATGAATCATTCGGTGCTTTCTTGCAACGATGGCGATCCAAAGCTAATCAAAGCAAGTGGTCCATGCCTGAAGAACAACAAGTGGGAACTATCATTGCGAATCTTGATGGGCCCTTGGCCTTCCACCTCAAAATGCAAAACATCACCACTTACGACCAATTGATACCTAGGGCGCTCAATATCGAACAAGCCCTTGCCACGCAGGGAGAAACTTCATCATATCAAGAAGGCCGCCCATCATCCAATTATCATGACAAACCACGAACATGGGCAAAGAATCGTAATGTAACCAATGATGGTGTTGTTGACGCCAAAGTTGTCATTAGTGCCCCACGGAAGAACAATCCACCATCCCAACAACAACAACACCAAAATACCAATCAAAGCAATCGACAAGTCAATACTGTGGTCCAACCATCCCATAACCAAAACACCAACAACATTGATAATCAGGGAGGACCACAGCGAAACAAGTTCTTCCCCAAACGAAAAATACACACTCCTTGGGGAACCTGCTGAAGCAATCATGAAAAGATTGGTAGATGAAAAATTGATAACGGTCCCTACACATAATAATTATCAAGAACCACCGGTCAAGCCACCATGGTATAATGAGAATTATCTTTGTGACTTCCACAAACTCAAGGGACACACGACAAACAACTGCATGAGGCTCAAAAATCTAATTCAAGACCTCATAGATGACAAAATCATAGATGTGGAAGCACCATCAGGAAACAAAGATCTCAAGATTTACACGAATCCGATGCTGAATCATGGCAACAAAGGAAACAAAGATCAAGACAAAGGAAAAGGGGCTTATAAAAATGTCAACCACACATACAAGGATGTTGTTGCTTGTTTAGACGAGTTTTGTGGAGTCATCACCATCAAAGGGGCCCAAGCCGATTGTGGAGTCACCACAAGAGGTGGAAAGGTTACCATTGCAGCACCATCCCAACCAAGCAGAAATTCCACATCCAACCCAAGGTCTCACCCTAGTGGCTATAATGTCTTGGATCAATTGAAAAGAACCCCTGCACATATCTCCATCATGGAGTTACTCAAAATCTCATCGGCACACAAAAGGATTCTAGAAGAAGCTTTGGCGTCATCTACTGTCCCCGCAGATCTAGATGCAGAACAATTCCAAGCTATGGTCGCAAATATCACCACACCTAACATTCTTACATTTTCTGAACAAGACTTCCCCACACAACCATCTCACAACCGTGCACTTCATCTGGAGGTGTACGTAAATAAAAATAAAGTCAAGAGAGTCTTGGTGGATGGAGGTGCAGGCTTAAATATTTGCTCCTTAAAGCTTCTAAAGAATTTGAACATTTCAGATGATTCAATTGACAAAGGAAAAGGCATCACAATAAGAGCATACGATGACCAGGAAAGGGTATCCCAAGGCACCATTCAGCTTCCTGTCCAGGTTGGACCCGCCATCATGCAAACCAACTGTCAGGTCTTGGACCTCGATTTACCATACAACATTCTCCTAGGGCGACCATGGATACATGCAATGCAAGCTGTAGCTTCAACTTTTCATCAATGTGTGAAATTCACACATGAAGGTCAAGAGGTTACTATCCATGGAGATCCTGAGCCATTTGCCTACTGCAAAAATCTAGAGGCAAAATACTACAAGATCCCGCAAGTACCCAAGAATGATGAAGGCCCATCAACACCTTACGTGGATCCCACCACTCTCACTTCTGCGACAGAGACACCCTCCACCCCCGCCATCCCCGCCTTTTCTGATATCAAAGTCATAATACAAGATGATGGTTGTGGAAACTATTCAATGCCTAAGAATGCTTTTGTAGTAGGAGAGCTACCACAATCTCCTAGATCAAGAGGACGTCCACAATCACAAGAAGCTTCAACATCTCAAGGATCCTATGAACGAAACCCTACCTTCACAAGTGCAGGAGATCTTGGTCAGGAAACATTAGAGGGGGACCTATCTCATCTCCTTTATCAAGATGATATACCGGCAGTTGAATTGCCTATGGATGAACGAAACAAAGGTATGAAGCTGATGCTCTTGATGGGCTGTAACCGGAACCAAGGGTTAGGCCAAGATAATAACGGGCGTGTAATACCCATTATACCTGAGAAGCAAATAAAAAATCTTGGCATTGGTCATCCTACTCCTAAGGTAACTGTACTTGGTCGAGGTGCCCAGGATAGATGGAACCGAACGCCTCCTCAGGAATCTGTAGCTACTCCAAAATCCTCCATGACTTTAGGAATGCCTACTGATTTAACTGAGTCACCAGAAATAGGATTACCTTTGTTGTTTGAGGATACTAATGTCCTTATGATTAGCACCTTGTCTTATGAGTCCGAAAACCAAAGCAATGAAATCCGATTAGTCTATCCCCAACTGATTGATTACGACCAACGAGGACCACCAATTCTTGACATGTTTGAAAACGATAAGGCGCTCTCGAAATTCATGGGACTTAGGGATGACATTCCATGTGGGGATCATAAGGCAGGTTTTATCATAGAGCTGGATACACATGCATACTATGGAGAAACGATTGAATCCCTCAGTCGCAAAAATAAAAAATTGAGAATAATCTCCAAGTCCTTGAGTGAAAACCACCTTGTGGCACTCTCCGACTCTAAAAAAGTAAAAAGAAAGGACGCATCCAATGGTGAAAACCTCTCTGAGGCGCCTGAGGAAGGGGGATTCAATCTTCCTCTTACAGCTATACACCAAGAAAAGTCAGCTATGCTAGCAGAAAAGTGCAACCCCATCAATCTGGGACCACAAGAAACTCCTCATATTACATTCTACGCTGAGTCATTATTATGCAAAGAACAAGAGGAGTTGGCTACCTTCTTAAAGGAAAGGAAGATAAATTTTGCGTGGACCTATGCTGATATGCCAGGATTGGATCCAGAGGGAGTGGTTCATCACTTGGCAGTCTATCCTAAAGCTAAACCTGTGAGACAGAAGCTTCGCAAAATGCATCCTCAAATTGCTTTGTTAGTCAAAATGGAGCTCAAAAAGCTATTAGATGTGGGATTCATTCGACCAATTGATTATCTAGAATGGGTATCGAACTTGGTACCCGTATCAAAGCCTGACGGAGCCATAAGAATCTGTACGGATTTCAGAGATTTGAACAAAGCATGTCCCAAGGATGATTTCCTGCTCCCCAACATCGACATGATAGTAGACATGACAGCAGGGCATGAGATGCTATCACTTATGGACGGATTT
>VDFB02135651.1:0-20393 GCA_007258455.2 Sequoia sempervirens | reverse complement strand
GGCTTCAACATGCCTCAACATAGGCATGTGAATATTTCCCTTGAGGAGAGTGATCGTCTAGTAGCGTAAGTAACTATTTTGTTGAATATATCATTTTTTATAATGTAATTTCTATATATTAATGTATTTACTTATTATTGTAACAAATACAACTTGACCAGGAACTAAATCCTAGGAGGAGCACAAGGAGCACTCCTCGATCTCAGAATAAATGAGTGATAGAATTATCACCATCCAACTGAAAAGCAAGGGGCAAGAATTTTTTTCGAGAGCATGGAGAGCAATGACTTTTGATTCCAGATCGCTTTGTTGTATGCATATATGTAATTTTTGTACATATTTTATATTGTATATATTTGACATTTTATTCCTATATGGAATTCTCGTAAGCCCATATGGCTATTTTGTGTATATTTTATACTTATATCAACATATATTGATGTATTCCTACATGGCTATTTTGTTAATACAAATATTTTTTATCAATGGTGTCCATATTTACATTTTAAATCCACAATTCAATAGATATGAGTTACATGTATTCAACTATATACTTTACAAATTACATCTATACTTTATGATTTACATGCACTCCAATGTATACATTGTGACTTATGTGTTTTCATGTGTATACCTTGTATTCATACATATACTTTGTATTATTTTTTGTATACTATGTATTTGTGTGTATCCTTCAAGGCTTACGTGTATTTCAGTACTTGTGCTTCCTCTATTCACATGTATGCTTGACTTATTCATGTGTATACTTATTAATTGGTTAGCCCTAGTAGTGATCATTGTTGTCCTTCATGTTTCTCTTGAATATTTATTGATTGATGCTAAATAACTTTATCAGTTGATGCTAAACAAATTCAATATTTCTAGGAATACTAATAGAGTAACAAATTACAAAATTGTACAAATTGAATAAAAAATATTAATTGTAAATAAATGCACTACTTATTAACTTGATAACTGATTAACAATGAGTATTATATATATATATATATATATATATATATATATATCAAGAGTTGAGCCTTCTAGAATTGCAACTTCCAACTAGAAAATAGGAAAATCATTCCCAATACTTTGAAAGCAATAATCCACCCAAAATGGCAATGGGAGATAAGGAAAATGAACCCAAATAGGCATACCCAAATAAAGAATATTTCACCCTTCATAGCTTGGTGAAACCATTTCCAATATTAGAAGATCTTAAAGATAGAGAAGAATTATGATCTATATAATATAGAATTAGTACCCACTTGGATGGCTACAAAATTTTCAACCATGGGCTTATCATGATTTTTTAAATTTTTTAAGAAGGCTTATTTAAGATCCTTGAGCAATGTATTTCCTAATGCTCCCTTGTTCTTACATATCTCAATTTAGTTTAATTTAAAGAGATCCATCAAATGCTTTATCTAAAATAAAAAAAACATTTTCAATTGGTATTCCATGAGATGTTTCATAAAAATATTCCATTATATTTAATATTTTGACTGGAACAACTAAATTAAGCAAAGGATACATAATATTCATAATAGATGATTAGTAGTTAACGTCTTGACACATTATCATACATAAATTTATCTTGAATATTATTTGAACATTTTTACAGCATAATCCTCATAGTACAGAATGAATTTTTATGTTCTTGATCCATCACCATATAAACACATCGAAATATGTATATGTCAACTTTTTGCAATATTATTTCATGTATAAGAAATGAACTTGGGTGAAAACTTTATTTATCACACCAAATAAAAATGTATGTGAGAGAATCACTTATTTCTCTTAGACTCTAATTTTCAAGCATAGAAAATCATTTCAAATGAAAATGACAAAATGCTTCACAACCAAAGTTGTTAATTAAGGAAAAAAAAATGTTCCCAAGTTCCACCATTGTACGTATTTAAAATTGGTTGTATATTGTTGTAAGGGAAAGGAGGATAATGAAAAAATATCTTGCACTTGCTAGACTTGTGGATGATCATATGATATTGGTGTGGAAAACTCAGACTTTTCAACTGTCATGTGAATGTTTCTCTTTTCGATTGTTTTGCATGCCATCATAAGGGATCAAGCCAATTGAATGCAACTTGGAGTGATTCAGCATGTTTTGGTGTGAAATAGGACCATTCCTAGGGTAAATTTACCTATTGGGATGCATTGGAATAGTTCATTTGGTCACACAAGTTATAGAACAAAAGTTGCACCACTTTGCAACTTTACACTGCTTGCATTTGACACTTTTTCCATCAAGTTAAAACTAGAAACCACAGGAAAATGACTCTGAGACAAAAAAAACAAAGATAGGTTATTGTAGAGGAACCTAACGCAATCCCATAGGCTTAGATGGAAAGTTCGTAAGAATCACAGTTTCTGAGTAATAGCCCATAAAAGATTGTAGCCATTTTGCACTTTGAACCCTTAAGGTATTGAGTCGGTTGAACGTAGCTTAGAGTGATTCAGCGTTTTTTGGGGAAAAATAGGACCATTCCTAGCATAAACGTACTCATTCAGATGCATTGGAACAGTCTGTTTGGTCAAATGAGTTGCAGAATGAAAGTTGCACCACTTTCCAACTTTACATTGCTTGCAATTGACATTTTTTATCAAGTGAAAATTGGACACCATAGGAAAACAACTATAAGATAATAAAAACCAAGAGATTTATTATAGAGGGGCCTAACTTGATCATGTAGGTTCAAATAGAGAGTTTATAAGCATCACGATTTTTGAGTAATAGCCTGTCAAATATTCCAGCCATTTTGCACTTTGGACCCTTAAGGGATTGAGCCAGTTGAACATAGCTCATAGTGATTCAGAGTGTTTGGGTGAAAAAAAGGACTACGGATAGTGTAAAAATACCCATCTAGATGCATTGGAATAGTTTTTATGGTCACATGAGTTGCAAAACAAAAGTTGCACCACTTTGTAACTTTACACTTCTTACATTTGACACTTTTTCCATCAAGTGAAAATTGTACACGATGGTAAAAATACTCCAAGATAACAAAAACTAAGAGAGGTTATTGTAGAGGGGTCCTATGCAATCCCATAGGCTCATATGAATATTTTTAAGCATCACAGTTTCTGAGTAATATCCCATAAAATATTGTAGTTATTTTGCACTTTGAACACTTAAGAGATCAAGCTGGTTGAAATTAGCCTAGAGTGATTCAGCATGTTTGGGTATAAAAGAGGACCATGCCTAGCATAAACGTACCCATCCAAATGCGTTGGAATAGTCTGTTTGGTGACATGAGTTGTAGAATAGAATTTTCATCACTTTGCAACTTTACACTACTTGTAATTGACACTTTTTCCATCAAGTGAAAACTAGACACCACGGGGAAATAGCTTCAATATAACAAAAAATGAGAGAGGTTCTTGTAGAGGGCCCCAACATAATCATGTAGGCTTAGATAGAGAGTTTTTAATCATTGTAGTTTACAATTAATATCCCATCAAAAGATAGAAGCCATTTTGCACTTTGGACCCTTAATGGATTGAGCTAGTTGAAAATAGCTCAGAGTGATTCGATATGTTTGAGTGAAAAAGAAGACCATTCCTAGCATAAACATACCCATCCAAATGTGTTGGAATATTCTATTTGGTAACATAAGTTGTAGAATGCAAGTTGCACCATTTTGCAACTTTACATCACTTGCAAGTGACACTTTTTCCATCAAGTGAAAATTCAACACCATGGAAAAATAACTTTGAGATACAAAAACTAGGACAGACTATTGTAGAGGTACCCTATGTGATACTGATTCCTCAGAAGGAATGCTCGTAACTAACATGGTCTCTGAGTAACATGCCATCAAAGATTGTTACCCTTTTACAATTTGGATAGTTACGCGATTACGCTGGATGAATTACAAATGTTTGAGGGTAGCAATAAATTTCAAAATTTGAGTAAATATCATTACAAATGTTTATTTGAATAGATGGTATGCTATATTGATATTGATATATAATCATTAGGTTTCAATTTGTTTTAATGAATGGAGTTTTTATAATAAGTTAGTCAATTGGTGCTAGTTCTAATAGGGAGAGAATAAAAGAATGAAAAGAATGATTGGTAACCATCAATGGTTATTACACTCACTATATTAATAATATGATGTTTAAAATAAAATGAGATTTATTTGGTAGTCCTAATTCTTATGTTTGTGCTACAATTGTCTAATATGCTTCATAAACCATTTTGAAACCCAAGTGCTTGTACTTGTAGGCACAATTATTTCTCAAATATATCAAATAGTAATAAAAAATCATGAGAAAAAAATAAAACTATATGAATTCCAACACTCCACTTAAATAAAATATTGAATCAATGTGCCCCATTTTCATGCACACAAACTCAGCTTATAATATTCTCTCATAATAACCAAAAATATGATTCAAGGATGCCTTAGGTTCTCCGTTCTCACAAATCTTTTACAATAACAATCATACATTCGAGATGCTCTTATAATTTCTACATCATAGGTGCTCATGATAAGGTTAAATTCAAATTAATAACTTGAAATTCCCCCGCGAAGCTTCACATGCACTTTTATAATGGCTTAAAATAAGAATTGATATTTGTCAAGATCATCAAAATAAGGATGTTGCATTTCTTTTTTGGCTGAGATTCTCTTGGATGACTTATAAATCAACATTTTCTACAAGGAGACACCAATCAATTTTTAGTAGTTTACTTACAAATAGGAAAAGTTAAAAAAGAAAAAGAAAGATCATCCTAAATGGAAATGAAATGAAAATAGATGGAAGACACTTACAGACAACAAATCCACACCATTTGGTTCCAATTCGGGAACAAGGCTTAAATCTTGATTCTTCCATTGAGGACAGGCATGATAGTCTCACAACTTATTCAATACTGGCCATACATCTTCATTGGGAGTTACAAGATACTTATTGCACACAATAGCCTCTCATGAATAGAATAAATTGAAATTCTAGTGGTAAAAGCACAAAGTTGTGCCAAATTTTATAAAGGAAATGGCCAACACTGATCCAACTTTGAAAATTGAATCACTAAAAAGTAGCATATATGTTTTGAATTTTGAAATGATGTAAACTAGTAAAATATGTATTTTTAGTATATTTTATGTTTGTATTTTTAAAAAAATTAAAAAATTATTTTAAACTAGTTTTTAATAAATTAATACTATAATTTAGTTGTTGATAAAATGCTAAAAAATAAGTTACATAGGATGTCAAACTTTTTATAGTATTTTTTTTTCTTTCAAATTTTTTGTGTGTATATATAACTTGAAACTTTAGTGTATGGATATATGTTTTTCCAATTTTGATAAATACATATTTTTAAGTAAATATTAAAATGTGTGTTAATAAAAAAATAGTTGTTTCCCTTGGATGTCAACTTTCACATTAAATATTTATCTAAAATGGAAAAAAAATTTATACCATCTTGAAATAGATTCTTTTATCTAATGCATCATATTTAAAAATAAATAAAATTAGTAAGTTTTAGCATTTTTCCATGGCATGGTAATCAACCGAATATTTTGTGTTGATAACCTACTTTTCGTAAAAATAAAAAATAAATAATAAATAATAATTAAAACATTAAAATAAATATATTGTTTAAAACTAAACTTATGGATCTGCTAAAGGGTATTTTATTTATTTTTAAATTTTATTTACATTAGGAGTTATTGAAACTTCAAATTTTTCAAATAATTTCAATTTTTTGGTAAATTGGACTCAAATTGGTGCTCCGTGTATTTTTAGACAAAAATTTTAGTTGAAAAAGTTGTGGAAGTATCTAACTTAGCTAGAATGAATCTTACTAGATCATATGTTTTACCAAAATTGATTTTTAGTTAGAAATACTTAAATTCAATTGTGTTGATAAGTTGGCTGAAAGTGTGACACAACTTTGTGCTTTTACCCCTAGATTCTGTTATAATGTCTACATCATATGTGCTCATAACAAGGTTAAATTCAAATGAATAACTTTAAATTCCCTCACTAAGCTTCACACTCACTTTTATAATGGCTTAAAATCGTAATTGAGTTTTGTAAAGATCATAAAAATAAGGATGTTACATTTCTTTTTTGGCCGAGATTCTATTGGATGGCTCATAAATCAACATTTTCTGCAAGGAGACACCATTCAATTTTTAGTAGCTTACTTACAAATAGGAAAAGTAAAAGAAGAAAAATAAAGAGCATCCAAAATGGAAATGAAATGATAATAGATGGAAGACACTTATAGACAAAAAATCCACACCATTTGGTTCCAAGTCGGGAATAACAAGGATTAAATCTTGATGCTTCCATTGAGGATAGGCATGTTAGTCTCTCAACTTAGTCACTCCTAGCCATACATCTTCATTGGAAGTTCCAAGATACCTATTTCACAAAAAAAAATCTCATGAATAGAACATGAATAGAATGTAACCAAACTATTACTTTCCAACCTTTTGGAAACTTGTAACCTATTATAAAAGTAACAAAATTTAATCTTCCACTTAGTTTACTAATCTATAGAGAATATCCTACAATTTTTTTTTCATATTTTTGAGAAAAAGTAAAGTACCATTGAACTATGTATCCTTTTCCATAGTTCTAGACATAAAGCATGCTACATTTGCAAGTCTAATAACTTCAATCACCTACATACATGATATAAACATTGCAGACGATAAAATTTACATCATACAAATTAATGTGCATACTTACAAATTAATCCAATGAACCATCTGGGTCTTCTCTACTCTTTATTATGTCAAGTATTGCCTCATGATCAGACTCATGCATCTTCCACAAGGTATTGTTCAAATTTCTACTGCCATATTTGGTCGAACAAACATTGGATTCCATGATAAGGATCAAGTAATGAAGAATCTTTTGATGCATGTCAAAGTCCTGAAACTGCCAAAATTTAACACTCTTATGTGGGTACCTTCTAAGCCACATTCCAGTAACAACAACTAAGCCTATAGGGTATTCGATGGTTTCTCCATCTATAACTAAGGCCTCCAATTTATTTTTGGCCTCAACACAATGATACAAGTAATAATTTATTCCTTCTTCATTGTCTTCATTTGCAATAACTGCATAAACATGCCTTACATTGATATGTGCAAAAAATTAGATGAAATTAGTCAGCATTTTAAATATAATAAAAAGTAAGATAATAGTAGGAATTTCAAAAACTCTCCAAGTATATATATTACCTTGTTGAACTAGATCTAATATGTGGTTAAAGTCAACCAATGATTTCATCTGTGTTAGTTCCAATGTTGTCAGAGGGCGATATGTGTGAAGTTTGTTAAGATAACTTAACGACCATTTCTCAATCCACTCCTTTGACTCAAAATAACCCCAAGCTTGCATTGTACACGAAGAACAAAATCATGCCATCTTCCACATATGGATAATATGTGAACCTGCATTTGAGCTAAGGAAAGAGTATAGCTCACTAGATCCTATTAGGGTACAACAATCCTCATATGGTACAATTTTAGTATCATCCATCAACAAAAAAACTCTATGAACTAAAGACATACCTTCATTACCTAGACCTATCAAAGCATTACACCACTTGACGATTGATTTTGTATCTTTCAACTTTCCATTTTCTTTATACTTTAACTCTTCATGTGATAATGCTCTTTTGACACATGCTTTTCAACCATCATGCTTCCCCTTTCCATGCATGACCTCACAAAAGTTCTACATATGTTGAACACCTATCATGACATGCATCATGCTCAACCAATAGAACATGCATGAGTTCTTGAATTGTGTTTCATAGTTATATGACCATATTATATATTGATTGTATGATATGCCTCTCTAACTCAAATCACTATAGAACAACTAGAAGAAACCTTGCACAAACTTTGGAGGATGTGTGCAATCATCACTAATATAAAAGTGATACTCCCTCAGTACCTTCCTTTGGTCCTCTATACTATTAGCGAAGTCAACTACTAAAACTATGCTTCCAACTAGAAAGGTTTCCCTGCATAACTTGAATTATGTTTCCAACTATCGAGCTCTATGGGTATGCCTTCCATACTCATACACTATATTGTCAATAAATGTGGACATAAAGTGATACATTGGAATCTTCTGAATAACCAAATCACACCTTTTTTCTTGATTACCATCTTTTGTAATGTATACCATTTTCTTATACTTTTTGAACTCTACTAGTTGTTTTTCCACCTCATGCGTGCTTTCCATATGTTGGCATACTGGAATACATTGCAAGCCACCGCAACACTGACATGAATCATCCAAGCATAGTTTCCTATAGAATATTTGGCCATCCTCTATTTGACATAATTTTTTTGATAAGAACTCTCTT
This sequence comes from Sequoia sempervirens, assembly GCA_007258455.2. Lineage (NCBI taxonomy): Eukaryota > Viridiplantae > Streptophyta > Pinopsida > Cupressales > Cupressaceae > Sequoia > Sequoia sempervirens. Next base: position 12,022 of record VDFB02135651.1, on the reverse strand, counting down.
GAAGATGTTGGTGGGGCATGTATGCCGCAATCCTACAAAACATTGTTAGTATGCAAATCTAAACATATAGAATGATAAACGTCATAATGGTTAGAGAATTCAATATGTAGTATACAACAAAAAGTAGTGCATGTGTGATTTATCTTGACATAAAAAGGTTTAAGAATTTCAAAATATCTCTGAAAATTTTGAATTTGAGGATAATCCTATTTAAATTTACAAAAAAATTGGGTTTGAGTCATATCCAAAAAATGCTTTGGGTGTGGCTCACATTTCTTAATGCTGATTCTCCTTCTTAACACATTCCTTTGATTCGGAGATGGCCTTGTGTTATTCTTCCAATAGTCTTCAATTATTGTTCTCAATGCTTTAACAACTAGTTTATCTTTTCATGGGAGTCTACCCGAGAATGCCTATAATTCATTTGAATCAATGCCCTCAATTATTTTCCACCTTTGAATGGCTCTTGATAATTTTTCTCTATTAATTCTCAATTGTTCACTCGTCTTTCTAATGAGACGAGATCTCCTTGATTGACTACTTACCAAATTTGATGTAATGACACGTCGAGTGACATTACTATCCTTTGAGCATGAGGTCTTACCCACACTCTCATAAGCATCCATTAGATTCTTCACAATAGTATTTTCACTTGAAGTATTTGATGTTCTCAACCCAAGAATCTTCATGATGTTTCTATACTTTATACCTCACATCATTTCAGCAAATAGTTGACATCTTGCTATCTCATTTAGCCTTTCAATGAATAATTTCCAAATCTTATTAGCATATCTTCTACAAGTGCATGTTGGAATATTACCTTCCATGTCTTGTTAAATATCCTCATCAATATTAATCAAATACTTTGGCTTTCTACGCAAAATTTTAGGTTGTGTTCTCCTAGGTACATACATCTTGACATTAGTAATTTCATCAATATTTAAGTAAGGTGGGCTAGGTTGTTTACCTTTGATCGAGGGTAGAATAGACAACATACCTTGAGGTTGACATGGGGATGATGGTGTACCTTCTTTGTCAAATCTGAGTGATAATGTACTCTCAACTTGAGATATGGTGGATGGTGTCCCTTCATATTCACTTGTGGTAGATGGTGTCCAACCACATTCACTTGTGGTATATTGTGCCCCTCCATATTCACTTGTGGTAGATAGTATCCTAAATATTCACATGTGGTTAATGGTGTCCCTTTGTACTCACTTGCAGTAGAGGGTATGTCTCCAACTATGGTATTTGGATCTGCCTTACAATGATGCTTTCACATTCGTTCCATTTGTGCCACCAATGCCTTTTCTCTTTTTGATGTTTGAGGTTCCTCTTCAATTGTATCCAATTTCTTCGTCTGATGATATTCCCTCATCCATTCTCTAGTTTTTGCTTTATTAGTTTCATACTCTTCATCTCTTCATTTATTCCCTCCTCATTTTCTCGACATGGAAAATAATTTACATGTAGCATGGTAATGAGACTAATATTAGCTCCTAAAAAATGAATCCATACAAATAAATGATATATATTCCATTCAAGGATTCATACAAAATACTTAAAATCATCATGTAGAAAAGTATTTCTAGCATAGACAAAGGTCACACAAATTTCTTTGATGGAATTCCTTAAAGAAATGTGGTCATGTAGCATGCCATGATTGCAAGGTAGACTCAAAATAGAAACATTGACAAGGTATGTGAATTGTTTGACAATAATTTTTTCGTGAGACCCCATTTCTATGAGGCATTTTTTCATGATGTCCCTACCTTGTGAACCCTAACACATTGACAAGCTAGTGATCTCACTAGCTTAGCAATGCTACCAAATTTTGCATACATGTCTATGAAAAAATTATTGTCAGAAAACTCAAATGGCTTGTCCATGCTTCCATTTTGAGCCTATCTTGCAATCATGGCATGCCACATTACCACATTTCGTTAAGGCATTCCATCACAAAAAAATCATGCGAGCATTGGAAAGCTAGCGAGTTCACTAACTTGCCAATTTGGTAGGGTTGATAAGGTAGGGGAAACGTGAAAAAATTACTCATAAGAATGGGTTCTCATGGTGAAACATCATCATGAGACCCCATTTTATGAGTCATTTTTTCATGCTGCACCTACCTTGTCAACCCTACTGAATTGACAAGCTAGTGAGCTCACTAGCTTTCCAACTTGGTAGGGTTGACAAGGTAGGGGTACCTTGACAAAATTCCTCATAGAAATGGGGACTCATGGTGATTTACATCACCATGAGTCCCCATTTCTATGAGGAATTTTCTCATGTTGCCCCTACCTTGTCAACCCTACCGAGTTGGCAAGCTAGTGAACTCACTTGCTTGTCAATGCTACAAATTTTTTCATACATGTCTACGAAAACATTATTGTCGAACTAAACCATAGATTTTTGGGTTCCTATGTACTTCTCTAGCTCTTCTATGGTTTTTCACCTAAAAGGAGAGAGATAGGGTGCAAAAATGCTAAGGGTTCATTCAAATTATATTTGTGTGATGTTATCTAAGCTAAATGAAATGATCTAAATGAAATTGAGTGACTTATATAACTGAATATGTATGCAAAACTAAGATCTATGCTATGTTTGAAGACATAGTGTTGTTTATAAAAAGCTTTAAAGAATGAACAAAAATGAAAATTAAACTAAACAAAAGGATCTTTTTCATAATGGGTGCACCTAGGAAACTCGAGAAGACTGGGAAATAATCTTGAAAGCTGACAAATTTTGAATTTGAGCTGATTGAGACTCATTCACCACCCTGGATGAATCAGTCCCAGGTCAAGAATTTTCTGCATAGAAGTTCTTTTCTATCAATCGGGAACTTGGATCTTCATCTGACTCAAATCTACACCTCAAGAGGGACCCATTTTCCATGTATGGTGAATCAATCCACTTTCAAATTTTTGAAACTTCAAAGCTTTGTTTTGTACCTTGACACCTGCACAACAATTTTTGAGGGAAACCCGACTTCAAATCTCAGAAAAATCCTACAAAACAACTTAAAATTTTTTTTCTAATGGGGGGTTTTCCTTGGTTAAACCCCTAGTTGGGTAATTAAACCTTGAATGGAGAAAAATATGAATAAACTCTAGCCTTATATGTGTTAAAGACTAGGAAAAACTAAAATACGGTAAAGGTCCTATTCTATTGCTCTAGAATAAGAAATGTGAAGGTGATTTATATGATGCAAGATCTCAACCCTAGAAACCTTAGAACACATGAAAAATAGGAATGAAATGATTTGCAAATGATAAACAAAAAAAATGCAGACCTTAATTTGAAGATAGAGTGAAGATGGAAGATGAAATCAATATGAAACCAAGTCCTTAGGTGTGCTTTAGTAGCTAGTTGCACTTCTTCACCCTAGATTTCTTCATGATTCACCATAGACATCCATCATCAACCCTTTGCAATCTTGGATATTGAGAAGAGAAGTGAGCTTCAAGACCTGCAAAACCCTAGTTTGCTACCCTAAAACATCAACTTTTGCTAATGAGACTTGTTGAAGACTTGACTTTAGGAATTACTCTTGAAAAATGACAAAAAGGTAAGAAAATATGTGTGAAATGACTTGAAATGAGTATTTATAAGCAATAACGCCTTATTTTCTCATTATTTAGACCTAAGAGGCCAACCTTCACCTGAAATTAAAGTTAAATTGGTCAAATTCCCACTTAAATTTGAATTTTCCCTCAAAGGGGAATCATTCGCCACCCTTGGCGAACGGTTCCCACTAGAGGGGACTCATTCGCCCAAGGTGGCGAATGGTTCCCACTAGAGGGGACTCATTTGCCCAAGGTGGCGAATGGGTCCCACTATTGCTGTTTGAAGGTGGGTTTTCGGGATATGAGATAATTAAATGTTGTTTGTTGGGTTTTATGTGATTTATTAGGTAAAACGAGCCTCTAGATAAAATTTAATGGGTCTAAGGAGCCGATAAATGTTGTTTTGAAGGGTAAATGATGTGAAGGGACTCAAAAGTGGGTCCAATTATGTGTGAAATTGTCTCTTTTCTCAAGAGGGTCCAATTTTCTATGACACACAAAAAATTCACATGCCTTGTCCATGCTTCCATTTTGATCCTATTTTGCAATCATGGCATGACACATTGCCATGTTTCTTTAAGGAATTCCATCCAAAACTTCATTTGAGCATTGGAAATCTAGTGAGCCCACAAGCTTGCCAATTTGGTAGGGTTGATAATGTAGGGCCAACATGAAAAAATGCCTCATAGAAATGGGGACTCATGGTGATGTAAATCACTATGAGTCCTCATTTCTATGAGACATTTTTTCACACTGCCTCTATCTTGTAAACCCTACTACATTGTATTGTGGCATATGATGATTGCAATATAGGTTGCACCTTTCCCCATGTTGCTAACTTAGCCTTCAATAGAGAGTCTTGAAATAATGGAGAGAAGGGTTAGAATCTCTTCCAGGTAGACTAATCAAGGAAAAATTTAAAATAAATCACAACATTAGTGATGAGGTGAGTTTATTAATGAGGTAAATTTATAAATAGAGATGAAAACCAAAATAGATTCAAAGATCTATCAATGTGGGAGGAGTATATTCCAATTTTGTAGAGACATGTATAGAAAGTTTGGTAGCATAGACAATGCAATAAGCTATTTGATAAAATTCACATCACCATGAGACCCCATTTCTTTGAGGTATTTCTTGAAACAATTGATTGCCTTTTCTATGCTATTTTGGGTATGTGCAGGATCATAATGGGCCAAAAAGTGGCGATATGATGGGTATGTGTAGGGTATGTGGCTAACGATTTTTTCCTTACCCAAAATTGATGAAACAAAAAAGGTTTTTAAAGGAGATTCCTAGCTTTCCACCATTATAAATTATGTTTTACTTTCAATTTAATAAATAATTATTATTCATTTTCTATTTGAATTATTACTAAAGTCATGATTGATAGGCCGATTCAAAAACATCTATAGCTTTCAAATAGTATAACATTTTTTGAATCCAAAACATGCGTCACATTCTATATTTCACATACTATAAGATTAAAAAAAAAATGAATTTCATAAAGTTTTGACCAAGTTAAGGTGGTCAAACATACGACTATTTATATTTTTAAAAATTTGTAATAAAATATTCATAATTAATTATTTACTTGGAAAAAAATTATAAAAAAATATGCATCACATTGGGACATGAGTCCTCTACTTATATCTAGAATCTTACAAAAATTAATTATCATTTTATTGTGGTTAGGGTGTCAAACAAACATCTTTTTTTTTTTTCCCCGAATTTAAGTACTACTACATTGAAATTTCAAATTCTTTTCACCAAATTTTTTTTATAAATGTTCGTAGTTTAGAAACTACATTCAATTTTCTACATATTCTATTCTTACATATTTTTGAAATAATATAGATAACTTATTCAAATTTTTACGTCAAATTGCCTAACTCTGATTTTTCTGATTTTTTTGCCACTTAAGGGCCTATTCTTTCCATGATGATCCTGCACATACCCTTTTATAAAAAATTTTGGTAGACATGTATGGAAAAATTGGTAGCATAGACAAGGTAATCAGCTACATGGTATAACTCTTTGACAAAATACCCCAATGAGATGGGTATGTGTAGGATCATGATGGGCCAAAATGTGGCAATATGATGGGTATGTGTAGGGTATGTGGTTGATGACTTTAGTTTTACCCAAAATTGATGAAATGAAAAGGGTTTTTAAAGGAGATTCTCAGCTTTCCACCCATGTTACAAATTATTCTTTACTTTAAATTTAATAAATAATTATCATTCATTTTCTATTTGAATTATGACTAAAGTCCTGATCGATAGGCTGATTGAAAGCATTTATAGCTTTCAAATAGTATCACATTTTTTGAATCCAAAATGTGTGTCACATTCTATGCTTCACATACTATAGGATTAAAAAAAAAATTGAATTTCATGAAGTTTTAACCAAGTTAAGGTGGTCAGACATACGAGTTTTTATATTTTTTAAAAGTTGTAATAAAAAAATTATAATTAATTATTTAATTGGAAAAAAAATATAAAAAAATATGCATCACATCAAGACATGAGTCATCTACTTATATCTAAAATTTTATAAAAAAATATTATCATTTTATTGTGGCTAGGGTGGTTATACAGAGACCTACTTTTTAATTTTTTCCTAAAATTTAAGTACTACTGCATTGGAATTTCAAATTTTCACCAAATAGATTTATTTTTCTTTAAATGAACCTAGAATAATAGAGGGTATGTGCAGGATCATCATGGAAAAAATAGACCCTTAAGTGGCAAAAAATTCAAAAAAATTAGAGTTAGGAAACTTGACATAAAAATTTGAATAAGTTATCTATATTATTTCAAAAATATGTAAGAATAGAATCTATTGAAAATTGAATGTAGTTTCTAAACTACTAGGTTTGTTTTAAAAAATAAAAAAACTATTTGGTGAAAATTTGAAATTTCACCGTAGGGTACCAAATTCTCGTGGAAAAAAAGTAGGTGTTTTGTCTTAATCCACCCTAACCAAAATAAAATGATAATATTTTTTTTTTATAAGATTTTTAGATATAAGAGAGGACTTATGCCTAATGTGGATGCATATTTTTTGTAATTTTTTTCCAAGTAAATAATTAATTATGAATTTTTTATTACAACTTTTAAAAAATATAAAAACTCGTATGTCTTACCACCTTAACTTGGTCAAAACTTCATGAAATTCAATTTTATTTTTTTTAATCCTATAGTATGAGAAGCATAGAATGTGAGGAATTTTTTGGATTCAAAAAATGTGATATTGTTTGAAAGCTATTGATATTTTTCAATCAATGTATCAATCGGGACTCTAGTCATAATTTGAATAGAAAATTAATAATAATTACTTATTAAACTCAAAGTAAAGTATAATCTATATCGATGGAAATATGAGAATATCCTTTATAAACCCTTTTCGTGTCATTAATTTTGTGTAAAAAATTAGTCGTCAACCACATACCCAACATATTGCCGCTTTTTGGCCCATCATGATCCTGCACATACCCTAGAAACTACATTCAATTTGCTACAGATTATATTCTTACATATTTTAGAAATAATATAGATAACTTATTCAATTTTTTACATCAAGTTCCCTAACTCTGATTTTTCTAAATTGTCTGTGACTTAAGGGCCTATTTTTTCCATGACGATCTTGCACATACCTAGATATGTTCTCGCGGACTAGAATGATTACAAGATATGCAAAAAATAGATTTATTGGAAAGGCTTTAGAGAATTTCAATTATATGCAATTTTTAGGTGTAAAACCAAATTCAACTACATTTTCCAACATTCCCCATTCCTATGCAAAAATGAAAGCTTTGGAGAGTGGTATGCCAATCCATTGTAAAGGATTGAGAAATGATGTATTATTTTGCTTACTTATAACTTTTGTCATATATATGTGTATAAAAAATGTGGAAGCATAAACAAGGTAAGTCAATTGTTTAACAAAATGCCTCAAAGAGATGTGATTTAAAAATGTATTTGCAAGTGTAGAGAATTGTGTAATTTAAAATGTGTATTGACAAGCTAAGGTTACAATGACAAGAAACAATGATCAACATGGAATATGCAAAATAAAAAAAATGAAAGTAGGCCAAAATAGAGTGAAATAAAATGTGTAAAGACTTCACATACTTAAAAGACTAGAGTTTGAAATGCAGGAGTTCTACCCAATTATGTAACCTTTTCCTCTTCTTTCTTCAAACTCCCAACAATTTTACTTTTTCAAAAGCTTGTTCCCCTCCAAACTTTAATTGTATATCTCTCTTGAATGGAATTCAAACTTGAATTGATATTATATGAATTTCAACATGAAAAATATGCTATTTCATGCAAATATGGTGGAAAGATCATGAAAAAGGTGGTGGAATGTGAAAAAATTGCATGCACACTTCACAAAATCATCAAAAAGATTTTTTCTATTAGAACACATGCATAACCAGGAGAATATCTAGAATGTGGGCCTTGAGGTCACAGGTATATTGAGTGTTTTACAATTTTTAGAGTAGGAAAAAATACACTTGTGTTATAATGTTCTCGTGTTATAACGTGAGTGTGTTATGTCTTCCTAAAATAATGGCCATATCTATACTACTTCAAAATGTGCTTGCATTATGAGAAAGTTGATTTTTTGTAGATTTCTTTTCTCTCTCTTTCTCTCTATCCTTTACCTTAAACCCTTAAACCCTCTACCCTCTATCTCTCTCCCACTCCCTTCATCTCTCTCTCTCAAGTCTCTCTCTCTCACTCACTCACTCAATCAATCATTCTATATATATCCCCTATACCCTCTACCCATAACCCTTAAACCCTCTACCCTCTACCCTCTACCCTCTCCGGTCTCCTTCCCCTCCCGTCTCCTTCCATCTTCCCTCCATAAACCCTCTACCTTCCTATCTCTCCATTCCTCTCTCTCCTCCACCCCTCCCCTCCACCCTCTCCGTCCTCTCTCTCTCTTTCCTTCCATCTCTTCCTTCCATCCACCACTCTATCTCCCCCTCAGTCTCCACCCCTCCATCTTAGGTTATCTCTCCTCTCACTCCTCCTATCTCCTCCCTCACCTAAAACCTCTACTCTGCCCTTAGCCATGGGGCAATAAGCCCATGAAACCTTTAAAACCGCTCTACCATCTACCCCTCTGTCTCTCTCCTCCTCCCTCTATATCTCCAGCTGTCTCCCTCCTGCTCTCCTCTCCCTCTCAAATTCTCTCTTTCTCACTTACTCCTATCTCCCTCTTCCTCTAGGCCACTCTGCCTCTGCCATGGCCATAGGCTCTTTGGCTTATTCTGCCAGCTTTGTTTCTCGCGCCATCAGGTGTCATGCCGCATGCTCTGGAGTCCATCACTGATCTGCCCGTGGCCTCTGCCGTTTTGTTTGGCCAGCCAGGCCCTAAGATCCTCTGCCCTCTGCCCATCCGTCACTCCATCCTCTCCAGGTCCTCCACTCCTCTCATTTAATATCGGGTTTCTCCCTCACTCACTCATATCTCTCTCCCATCTCCCCTTAACCCTATACCCTCAATCTCTCTACCCTATATCTCTCTCCTAATCCTCTATCCTCTATCTCTCTCCCACTCCTACTCTCTCTCTCTATCTCTCTCTCTCTCTATCTCTCTCTCTCTCTCTCCCTTTATCTCTCTCTCTCCCTTTTTCAAATAGGCCACTACATTGCCAATTTCACCAAATTGGAAAGCTAGTGGGCCCACTAGGTTGCCAATTCGGTGAAATTGGAAATGTAGTTTCCTATTTGAAAAAATGGATACAAGAAATTGGATCTCTTGGTGATGTAAATCACCGAGAGACCCCATTTCTTGGACCCTTTTTTTCAAACATGCCAAGTTAGGTTGCTAATCAACGAATTGGAAAACTAGTGGGCCCATTAGCTTTCTAATTTGGTGAAATTAGGAATGAAGTGGCCTGTTTGAAAAAATGGTTCTAAGAAATGGGGTATCCCAGTGATTTGCATCATTGGGAGATGCCATTTCTTGGACCCATTTTTTAAAACAGGCCAAGTTATGTTGCCAATTTCACCCAATTGGCAAGCTAGTGGGCCCACAGGCTTGGAAATTAAGTGAAATTCACATAACTTGTCCTATTTGAAAAAAATTGGTCCAAGAAATGGGGTCTCCCGGTGATGTTAGTAAAACATATATTTTTGGCACCTACTTGCTTTCTATCACTCCTAGGGTTTTTCACATAGAAGGAGAAAGGTGGGCCAAAAATGCTTATGTTCTCATTAGAAGGAATGAGAAGAGGGGTGTGAAGTGTGTGTGTGGATGTGTTTAAATGCTTAAAATTTAATGAAAATGCAGATTAAGGAATGTATTCTAACCTAATGCAAAAGTGCAGGAAAACACAATGTGTATTCAAACTATTTGACTAGGAATGTAAAAAAACTATAATAGAAAATAACTGAATTGAAGATATGAACTTGGAAGTTGGAAGAGGCTAGGATGAGGCTTTGAATACTTCTAGAATACACTAGAAATGATCACAAGGAATGATTCACCATGCATGGCAAATGAGTCCTATTTTAGTTAGAAAGTGTTGAAACCAGTTTCAAGGAATTAGGTATCCAAATCAACAAAAATCACTATTCAAGCCTATAACTGGGACTGATTCACCATCAATGGTGAATGAGTCCTCTTCTGGAAAATGGAAAATTATGGACAAGATTTTCTGGCTTAGGATCTACAATTATGTTTCTGAAGATTCCCCGAATCTGAATCTGCAAAACTCAACCTATAGACTCTCTCCAAGCTTGAAATAAGGCTTGAGACATCTTGAATGAATTTGATGGGATCATCACACCTTCTCTCACCTGCTCATTTGATAAATCTACATACACAAACACATGCAAAGGGGTAAAAGTGTTGAGAGTTAGGATATAGGGGTTTTCCCTGGTCAAACCCCTTTAGGTAATTAAACAAAAGTGATGAAATAAAGTAATGAAACATGAAACAATGGAGATGATTACCTTTTCATAATGATTTGATTTTGAAATTCTACAACAATGGAGGAATATTCAACCCTTGAATGTCCTTAGAAGCTTACTTGATGAATTGCAATGTAAAAACCTAAAGTTGGTTGACTTGAAATGAAAGATTAATGGATCAATAATGAAGAATGGTGTGAATTAATTTAATGGATGAATGGATGAAAAAATGAGCTTAGAGATGTTATTTTATAGGAAATTCACCTATTTTACCTTTTAATGCCTCATCATAAGCCGACATAAAGTAAAATTAAACTCAAATTTCACTTTTTTCTTACTCAAAGATCAAAATGGGGCCAAATGAGACTCATTCGCCACACATGGAGAATGGGTCCCACCTGGATGGGACTAATTTTCCATGCATGGTGAATGGATCCCACAAGGGCTATTTTGACAACTTAGATGCCAAGGAATAAGGAAATAAGGTCTAAAATGCAACCTTATTAGGTATTCAATCAATTTGAACCTCGGGATGCACAATATGGGTTATTAGGGGCCTCTTAGTGATGATGAAAATGCCAAATAGGGATTTGGACATAAAATTAAATGTGAAAGTATGATTAAATACACTTTACAACACTAAAATGAGGTCCACATAGCCTAGGAAGGCACAAGAACCAATGTAAATGTGCAAGACACATTACAACATTATGTTATCATTAAGTTTATTTTACAAGCCTTCTAAATTGATGTAATAATGTTATTAAACACATTTTATAATGTTGAATTAGGAAGAAGTATGTTAATTAAGTCTAGAAAAGCATGAAAGTATCTTACAACACTTTACAACAGCCTTACAAGATGTTAAAAGCATGTTATTTAATTTTTAAGGGTCGAAGACCTAGTGTGGATGAATAAAATGCCTCACAACACTAGATTAAGACCTCATTAATTCCATTTTATCATGAACTAATCCCATGTCAAGCAAAGGGTCCTTTTTTCTACAACACTGTTACATCAACGAGAGACCCCATTTCTTGGACCCATTTTTTCAAATAGGGAACTACATTGCCAATTTCATCTAGTTGCCAAGCTAGTGGGCCCACTAGCTTGGAAATTATGTGAAATTGGCAATGTAGTCACCTATTTGAAAAAATGGGTCGAACAACTGGGGTCTCTTGGTGATTTACATCACCGAGAGATCCCATTTCTTGGACCCATGTTTTCAAACATTCCAAGTTAGGTTACGAATTTCAACAAATTGCCAATGTAGTATTCTACTTTAAAAAATGGGTCCAAGAAAGGGATCTGTCGGTGATTTAAATCAATTGAGAGGACCCATTTTATGGACCCATTTTTTTTAACAAGCCAAGTTAGGTTTCTAATTTCACTGAATTGGAAAGCTAGTTAGGTTTGTCTCTCTCCCCTCTACCCTCCCCTTTACCCTGAACACTAAACCCTTTACCCTTTACCCTCTATCTCTCTCCCACTCCCTTGCTCTCTCTCTCTCACTCCCTCTAT
>VDFB02135650.1:0-24899 GCA_007258455.2 Sequoia sempervirens | reverse complement strand
AAGATCATACAGTTGCTGTGGACTCTGAATCAACATTGTGGCATAATAGACTTGGGCATATGAGTGCAAAAGGTATGAAAGTACTTCATTCAAATAATGTTTTACTAGGTCTAAAATGTGTTAATATGGATTTTTGTGAAAGTTGTGTCTATGAAAAACAAAAGAGAGTTAGTTTTCTCAAGGATGGGAAGAAAAAGAAAGATAAGAAATTGGAGCTTGTGTATACAGATGTATGGGGACCAACTCAGGTATCTTCTCTCGGTGGCTCTTTGTATTATGTTACATTCATTGATGATGTAGCTAGGAAGGTATGGATTTATTTTCTTAGACAAAAATCTAATGTATTTGAAACTTTTAAAAAATGGAGAAGCTTGGTTGAGAATGAGATGGGTAAAAAGATAAAATGTCCCAGATCTAATAATGGTGGTGAGTATTGCAGTAAAGAGTTTGAAGATTATTGTTCCTCTAATGGTATTCATAGGCAGAAAACGGTTCCAAGGACTCTACAAAAAAATGGAGTGGTTGAGCGCATAAACAGAACAATAATGGAGTGTGCACGGACTATGAGATTGCATGCTGGGTTGCCTTTAAAAATGTGGGCAGAGGCTATAAACACTGCTGTTTATTTAATCAATAGAGGTCCCTCTAATCCTTTGGGTTGTGGTATTCCAGAGGAAGCATGGAAGGGTAAGAAGGTGAGTTATTCTTTCTCTCAAAACCTTCAACAGAAGCATTTGCACATGTAGACTTCAAAATAGAACCAAGCTTCTTGATGCAAAATCAAAGAAATGTGTATTTGTTGGATATGGCATTGATGAATTTGTTATAGGCTTTGGATTTTGAAAATCAAAAAATCGTGAGGAAGTAGGGATGCTGTTATCTAATGAGAAAGTGTTGTACAAAGATCCGCGGTTTCCGCTATTTATAGAAGAAAGAAAAAAGATTATGTAGTTGAGGATATTCCCAACAATGATGTTTCAAAGGTCTCATGTCAAGCAACAACAACAACAAAAATACCACAAACCCTCATAGACGATCTTCATGGGTAAGCAGACCTCCGTAAAGATTCTCTCCCTCTTTGTATACTCATTCTATTGATTAACCGATGGCCGTGAACCAAAAATATTATGAAGAAGCTATGCAGTGGATACCAAGGTTCAAGGGGAGCATGGAATGAAAGAAGAAATGGACTCATCGGAAAAATTAGACTTGGCAATTATAAGTTTCCTGGCGGAAAAGGGATTTACTCGCATGTTTGATTTATAGACCTAAAGAGGAGGATGGAGGTAAGAAAGATTTAAAAGCCGATTAGTTGTAAAGGACGTACTGCAGTGGCATTGATTTGATGATTTTTCTCCGTTAAATGACTTCTATCTTCAGAGATTATTTTAAGCATTGTGGTCAAGATTCCAGCCTAGAACAAATTGATGTTAAAACAACCCTTCCATGGTGATTTGGAAGAGGAAATATATATGGAACAGCCACAAGGATTTGAGGTCCAAGGTAAGGAGAAACTAGTGTGCAGATTGAAGAAAAGTTTATATGGCTTGAAGCAAGCACCTCGATAATGGTATTTGAAATTTGACAGTTTTATGGCTGAGCAAGGCTATAGCAGGTGTAATTCTGACCATTGTGTTTATTTTAAGAGGTTGGATAATGACAGCTACATTATTTTATGCTTATATGTTGATGACATGCTTGTAGCTGGGTCTAACATGGATCACATAAGTGAGCTAAAACAACAATTAGCAAAATCTTTTGCTATGAAGGATTTGGGTGTAGCAAAGAAAATCCTTGGTATGAAAATTTTTAGAGATAGGAAAAACAAAAAATTATTTTTTATCTCAGGCTAATTATGTTGAAAAGGTGTTGCAGAGATTTCATATGGAGAATGCAAAAGCTGTCAGCACACCTTTTCCTAGTCATGTTAAATTGACTAAGGATATATGTCCAAAGACACAAGAGGAGGAAGAAAAAATGTCCAAGATACCATATGCTTCAGCTGTAGGCAGTTTAATGTACGCCATGGTATGCATGAGACCAGATATTGCACATGCCATAGGAGTTGTTAGTAGGTATTTGAGTCATCCCGGGGTTGAGCATTGTAATGCAGTAAAATGGATTCTTAGGTATTTGAGAGGTACATCCAATAAGTGTTTATGTTTTGGGGGCTCTAATACTGATTTAAAAGGCTATGTTGACTCAGATTTGGTAGGGGATATAGATACCAGGCAAAGTACCACAGGTTATGTATTTACAGCTGGTGGGATGTTGTTGAGTTGGATTTCTCGATTGCAAAAGCGTGCTGCTTTATCCACCACAGAGGCGTGAGTATGTTACGCAGTCAGAGGCAAAGAAAGGAGATGCCGCCGATATGGCTGCAATTTCATGGATGAGCGCTGGGAAAACAACAGATGGAAATTACTTCTATTTACGCATAGTCAAAAGTACTATACATTCTAAAAATTCTGCCTTGCATTCCCAAAAAAACAAAACACATACAATTTGAGTATATATCATTTCATTCAATGTTGGAAGATGGATAGGCTGCTCGACAAGATACATACGACAAGCCAACCAATCCGATATGTTTCTACAAGGCGGTGCCAAGGGAGAAGTCAGCTCCTCTTCAACTTCGGTTGGCCTTCAAGGTTGATTTCAAGTATAACAAAGCAGCAGGGTCCAAGGTCCTTATTTCTAGTGGGAGTTGTAAGTGTAGCAGTGTTGTCTAGGATTAGTCTCCAAGTGGGAGGTTGTGATGGTGTGGAGCCTAGTAGTCTCCAAGTGGGAGATTGTTGGTATATGGCGACTGATCATGCTATACTATAAAGCCCATGGTATACTGTACACCCTGGCCCCCTGTCCTCGCCGGAAGTCCGGGTCGGGCTAAGCCCCGGGCGAAGCCCGTGGGCTTAACCCTCGAAATTTTATTTTGTCATTTTTCGCTGGCCATCAAAGAAAAGGAAAATCTCAAAAGAAAGAAAACCGACTTTGTGGTAAACCCTAATTCTGGAAGCTTCTAAAAGCTTGTTAAAAAGGGGTTGGAATGGGGGTTACAGTATGAGAAAAACGCGATTATTCGCGAGATTGTAATAGGTTTTGCACTGGATAATAAAAGTATTGGATGGCTGCGGTTTGGTGGATGTAGCCCAGATTGGGTGAACCACGTTAAATTCTCTGTGTTATGATTTATTTTGTGTATGTTTTAGTTTCTCTGTTTATTATTTAAATATGCATTTAATTGTTAGATATTTTCCATCTCTAACCCTAACAAATTTCTCCTACACACGCTTCCCTAAGTGTCCAACTCATATCTCTCAATGTATGCACAAACCCAGATGAAAGATCAAAATAACTAGGCGTCATAAGTGCAACCTATAATGATATGCATTCCCTAAGTAAGCTTAAGTAAAGTGTAATAAGTAAAATACTTATTTACACCAACACCCCCACTTAAGTGCAACTAGGGAATGAAGACTCAAGCTAACCATGCAAGATAAGATACAAGATGGGTCCTGGCAACTGGGCCATGTTAGGTACCCATTTATGTAAATGCAATGCAATCTCTCACAAACAGAGTAAAGATAGAAAAATCCAGTGGGAAAAAACTACCCCCCAAAAGAGAGATGAAATACAAAAGCCTATGAACATAGCAAGAGAAGGACAAAACCCCATGTGAGGAAAAAGTCCCCTCCATACAAGAGAAGAAGAGAGACAAAGTAGCCCCCCCTCAATGTACAATGTTCACCCATGGAAGATGCTCCAAAATTATTGAACGTTCCTCCCCTTAGGAAGAAACAATACCAAAGGTGCATGAATGAAGTCTCCCCAATCCACAAGTGAAGAAGGAAGAACCCTCAAAATGTAATGAGTCTTTGAAATTTGCTCAAATTTCCTTGTGTTGATGCTGAAAGATGCCTTTCCCAAATCATGTGAAGTTGCAATGGCAAGTGCAAAGGTTGCAATGTAGTCACTTCCTGGAACCTGTGAGAAACCTTTTGCAACAACACTCCCATCCGCTGAAAAAGAAAACTCAATATCTAGCAAGGATGAAGGTAGAACATACTCCAAAGACGCAAGTGTCTCCTTAAGAGAGAAAGTGGTCTCCTCCAACTGTTGTACATATTCATCCACAATCACATCAACCTTGAAAGATTGATCATGTAGAGGAGGGTCAGAGTGTTCCCTCACAACAACTGAAGAAGAATCACCTTCATCAAAGAGAAGATATAAGTAATCAAATGTGTCTCCCAAATCTGCAATGTAGGACTCCACAAACAAGCTGCCAATGTCTGTCAAGTAGTCCCATGAAATTGCTGCTAGAAGACAAGGTATGCACTATTGCATTGAATCACAAGGCACTGAAATTGGAAGAACACAAGTATCATCAAGTACATCAGTCAATGTAGGAGATGGACTATCAACAATAATAGGCTCAAGAACCTCAGGAGTAGTGAGCACTCTAAGATTCAAGTAACCATACTCATTCTCCTCAAGTGTGTCCACACTAAGGTGAACTGAATCATCAATAGGAGCAAAATATGAGAATGTGTAGAACCGAGAACGATGATCAACCTCCCCAACTGCAACAAGAGCCCTGCTATGCAAATCCTGAACAATGACAAAATTTGGTGTGAACTCTACACTCTTTCCTATACCACTATGTGTAATATGATAGATGGAAAGGACGTTCCTTGACAAAGTAGGCACACATAGAACATCATTAAATGCTCCACCTTCAATGTCAATAGACCCCTTCCCACAAACTGCCAAGGAAGTATTGTTGGCCATCGAAATGGGTGGTGATGAACAAGAATCAAATGAAGAGAAAATATCCTTGGAATAAGTCATATGATTTGAAGCTCCTGAAACCTATCTAAATTGGAATCTGCAACTGCAAGAAATGCTTGCCCCTTACGTTTCTCATATTGAGATGATGTAGATGAAGGAGATGATCTTGATGTTGTTGCCATGAGAGTTGTGCCTTTTCCCTTAGAAGTAGAAGTGGAAGGAGATGATTCCTTCTCCCGATATGCATTTGCAAAGTTGATGTTCTTCTTGAGGATGTTTTTCAACTTATCAATTTGCTTAACATGACAACGATGCTCCTCATGACCAAATTTTTTGCAATATGCACATGTTGGTTTCTCCTTGTTTGAATTGTTCTTTGAAGAATATGATGATGAGCCTTGTTGTGGAGGAGTGGATTGATTGTTTTCTCCTTGTGGCTTTGGTGAAGATTGCTTTTGGCCTTTCCCTTTGCCTTGCTTGTTGTTTCCATGATTTACCACCAATGCTTTTGAAGTTGAAGACTTGAGAATGCCCATTTTCATCAACTTATTTTGCTCAAGAATCAAAAGATCTGTGAGAGCCTCAAAATATGGTGATGTGAAATTACTAATTGTCAATTGTTGAGTCTGAAAACTTGAAACAAAGGCTACATACTCAGCTAGAAGCTTGTCCAACAAGTTGAAGACCAATTGATCATCCTCTTTTTCAATACCACAATCTTTTAGTTGTGCTCTTAGCTCATTTTCCTTAGTGAAATAATCCTGAATAGTATCAAAATCCTTGGGATCAAGGCTTAGGAGATCATGTTCAAGCTTGTATCCCTTAACCTTATCAACCTTTCCATACAAAGTAGCAAGCTTATCCCAAGCTTCCTTGGCTGTAGTACATTTATCAACATGGAAAATGAGATCATTTGAAATGAACTTTCTTAGTGTACCTAATGCCATAGAATTTTTTGTGAGCCAATCCATATATGCAATTGGATCTACCTTAGGATCTGAAGGTGTAGTTATGGTTCCATCAATATAGTAAATTAAACCTTTTTCCATTAGTTTACTCCATGCACGTACTTTCTATGTAGCATAATTATGTGCAGTTAAGAGTGGAACTTTAGATGAACCCATGATGGAATGCAAGAGCACAAGAGAGAAAATAAGCTCAATCAAAAAAGAGACACCCCTCCAAATTCACTCAATCAAAGTACCCCCCCCCCCAAAGAGATGATTTTGGCACTTTATAATGCAGTGCATGTACAATAGGCCACTTGCAACTTGGCTAAGTGGACTTATGATTTCCAATTTACAACTTGCCACAAATAGGCTAAGAACAGATGGGAACACTAAAGCAAAGACCTAAATTTAGATCTATGCAATACAAGTGCCAAATAGACCAAAAAGGACCATATGTTGAAAGTAAAAAATACACTTAAGATCACTTCAAATAGATTTTAGATTCAAGAAGTAGATGAAAAATTGTGCACTTTAAAAAAAATGACACTTGAAAAGGAGTTCATATGTGCCTGAACGGAGCCCTGGAAGTTGTAGAAATGATGATTAGATAGGTATAGTGTTGAAAAACTGAAAATTATGGAAAATTTGTCCACCAAAATCAGAAACCGAGTACACCACTACAAAGTACATGAAAAATTAGCCCAAATAAAAAAAATTGCTCAGAAAAAGGAGTTAAAATGAGCAAGATATGGGCCTCCAAAGTCGGACTACAAAATTGAAAACTCCATTGGTGAGGGGGGAAATTTTTTTAGGATGCTAATGTCATCGCTGACGCAATGATGACATTAGCAAACATTCGATTAAATTTGACGGTTTCCCGCCCGTTGACAAAAAACTCGCCCCTTGACCAACATTTTTTGAAGGTGAGGGAATATGCTCTGTTCGTCGGAATATTCTCCCGAGTGCCAATCAAAATATACTTTTGAATGCCACCCACTTTTTTATTTGTCTGCCACTGATTAAAAAGCGACCGCCGAAGTTTGACAGAGCCCGCCAGTTTGTGTTTTCCAGCTAGTGATTGCCAGTGATGTGAGGGCGCAGGTGAGAGGTGGGCCGAGGGTGGGATGTGGTAGCTGGCGTGTGGGGGTCGGTACGCTACGCAGGTGTCTATGTTCTGTAGACTGTGCAGGCTGTAGGTACGACCTACTTTTAAATTTTTTCTGAGTTTTTTTTTAAATTTTTTATTTTTGAGATTTTTTGATTTATAAAAATAAAAAAAAAGAAAATATGAAATATTTTGATTTTTATAATTTTTTTACAAATAGAATCTTCCTTTTTTGATTTTTACAGAAATTGTGCAGATACAAATTGAAAAAAAAAATTCAAAAAATTTCAATTGAATATTTTTTGCAGAATTTTTTTCAGAACTATAGAAAAATTGAAAAAATACTCAAATAGGCAAAATTTTCCGATCTAGAGCTCCCAATGTCGGATTTTGACAAAATGAAAGGCCATTCCAACTGGAAACGACCTTTTGAATCCGAATTTGAGGTTAGATTTGGTCTAGCTTGCACCAAGATGTCACCGCTCCTCAGATTTTCCTCTTGACCACCTTCACACGAACTAAGATCTCCCACCAATGGCTATGCAAAGAACCTCCAACCACTCTGATACCATGTAAGAACTTATGAAAAGAAAAAATATGATCAAGAGATCAAATATAGCACAAAAGAGATCTAGAGAGAGAAGATGAGAGAATATGATTGTATTCTCAATATGCATGAAGATGTACAATTACAAGTATGTACAAGGCTTGCTTATAAAGGCAAGCTAGGACACAATGAAGGGCCATGAATGAGACAAGTGTCCCAATCATGTGCAAGGTAGGTAGAAAGAAATAATATATAATTCCATGAAAGGTGGATCACCCACCTAAAGTGGAATTATCATGCCACGAAAAGTGGAGATAAAAAGGTGATAACTAGATCACACCACAAAGAGTGGAATTTCTCCTACACACACTTCCCTAAGTGTCCAACTCATATCTCTCAATGTATGCACAAACCTAGATGCAAGATGCAAATAAATAGGTGTCACAAGTGCAACCTATAATGATATGCATTCCCTAAGTAAGCTTAAGTAAAGTGTAATAAGTAAAATACTCATTTACACCAACAAATCCTAATGCAATTTTCCATTTTCAGAGCACTGATTTTTGCTATAGCATAAGACACAAGACACCAGGGTATGAAGAAACAAGGCCCATTAATGTATAATGCATAAAATAAGCACAACAAAGAAGAAGGCTATCCCAACACCCCAAAGTCACGAAGACCTTGGTCGGGCTAGGTATTGGGATAACCACAAGCACAAAAGGATGCCCCAGCGTAACACAAGACCTCAGGGGTCTTGGTGGGTACTACATGGGATAATCCAGAAGACAACAACAAAGCAAAAAGATCAAGATACGCTCCTATGTTGACTAGTCAAAGCACACCATGATATGATGGATCAAGGCGACCATGACAAGTGATGATAGGGAGCTCAAATGATAAACAAAATCCAAAAGCATCAAGAGATCACAATCAATTTTGAATGTCCTTTGCCATAGGATCAAGGGGTGGATGGGATTGATGAGGTCTGTTAGGAAGGATGCATCTTGTTGAGATCGATGATGGATACTAAACTAAAAGATCGATAGGACATGAGATACTTAGAACCGATTGGATCTGTTGATACTAGTGGATCTCATTTATGAAGAACCAACTATATAAGGGCATAGCTTGATGACACGACACAAGAGAGACAAGACATGAGAATGACACACCCTAAAGACCTAGGGGCTTGGGGGCCGATCAAAGATTAGCCTTGCCTATGTGAAAGCACAGAGCCCTTGTAGTTCGATAAAAAGCTGATGACTCGCCATGGATAAAAGTAGGAAGAGGACGATGGAGACCTTGATGATAGATGGCAATGATAGGATGGACAAAAGGAGCCCCAGGGGTGGATCAAACAATCAACCTTGCCTACATGAAAGTGCAGGGGCAACGTAGTTTGACAAAAGACCAAAGGCAAACGATGGATAAAGGATGATGAGATAACCTTGATAAGGGGATAAAATGATGGGACCAAAATGATGAGACATGATAAACTTGTTGGATTGGATAGGATGATGGTGACTACACAAAGCTCAGGGAGGGGATAGTTATCCAAAGCACCAAAAGATGAATTGGGAGGATGATATGATGGATAAATGAATGATGAAAAGTGATAGGAGATTGGAAAGATGTTTGAAAGAAAGGTGAATAAAGATGATGACATAGAAGGCATTGGATTGCATGAGGGGTGAACCAATAGCCAAATACCAATGACAAGGGATTATGAGATGGGAGGAGGATAAAGGGGGATGGATTGGCAGATAAGGATGGGGGATGGAAGGGATGTTATGATAGATGGATAGGAAGATAGGGATGGGGGGACATAAGGGATTGTTATGATAGACAGATAGAAAGATAAGGATGGGGACATGAAAGGGATGGATGTGTAGAGGGATAAGGAAGGGGTTTTATGATGGATAGATAAAATATAAGGACGAGGAGATGGAAGAGAGGCTATGACGGATAGGTAAATAAGGATGGGGAGATGGAAGAGATTTCCATGATGGATGAATGATATTTCCAAGGACTACATCACAAAGAAAGATAGATGCTCCCACTCTAAATATGTCATGTGTGATGAGGCAGGAGGGATGGAAGAACGGTGGATGGGAAGATAAAGGAGATAAATGGAGGAGGATATGATAGGTGGGTGAGGAAGGGAGATGGATGGTAGCATGACAGGTGGACAAGGAAGGTAGATGGATGTGGATAAGGATTAGGATAGTGTGTAGGTGAGGGGAATGTATGCCAAGAGGTGTCCAAAGCATGTATATA
This sequence comes from Sequoia sempervirens, assembly GCA_007258455.2. Lineage (NCBI taxonomy): Eukaryota > Viridiplantae > Streptophyta > Pinopsida > Cupressales > Cupressaceae > Sequoia > Sequoia sempervirens. The sequence continues at coordinate 15,226 of VDFB02135650.1, read as the reverse complement.
TGTTTGCCCCTATTGATATCATGATCATAAGGAGGATGGAGGGGTTGGGATAAATGGGATATGGCATGTAGGATGTGTAAGATAGGTTGGCTGGAGGAGATGGGAGAAGGGGATGCAGTTACCCCCAAGTCTAGAAGTAAACTAGATGGGGGATTTACACATGACGCCTATTTTCCAGGTTTTCATCATGGTACTTATCCAAGGCACTTTTTTTCCAAGTTTTCACCATTGGATGAAATATTTTTTTTTACTATTTTTTCTCCTTGTTTTTTGGATTTTTTTTTTTACTTATTGACTTATTGAATTTTTGGATAGCATGCAGAAGGAGATGGATAAGGATAGGGATGTGGATAATGGGATTTAGAAGATATGTGATAAGGAGATGGATGAAGGACTCAAGCATCAAATTCCATACGAAGTATTAAGAGCCCATGTTTGAAGCGATTGTTGGATGTTGGTACAACCTTATTAAGATAAATGGATTATGCAAGAGGATGAATTAAAGGGATTTGATGGGGGAGATGCGTGGGATAATGAATGGGATGTTGGAAAATGTATGGATGGAATGATGGGGTGGATGTGTGATGGGGAGATGTGTTCAAGACCAACATTGGCATATGTGGTGGTGTATGTGAAAGGATAGGAGGATTAGTGGATGGATGATGTGGGGATAATGGAAGAAATGGGATAGTGAATTTTGGGACATAAGGAACCAAAATAGATTTAGGAGATGGAAGGGGTGTATGTTTAGCTTTGGGATTAGCAACTTTGGGTGTTGTTACAGATTTTTCATTTGAAGGCATTGTATCTTTTTTCTTTGGGATCCACATGGTTTTGATTTTCACTTTGCTGGGCCTTTGTGGCTGATGGGTTTGATTTGGATTTTGGATTTGATTTTTCTTTTTCTCAACATGTATTTTAGAGGGGACATGAGGAACTTTAGATTCATGTGGATGTTTAGATTTATGCATTTTTAATTTGGTATCCAAAGTTCTTTTAATAGCAATATGATGGGTGTGAGGAGATGGATGATGTGGAGTGATGGAGGTAGGATTTTGGGGATTATGTGTGGATGGAGGATGTTCGGGCATGTGCCTTTGTTGATCTTGATTAGGGGACATGCGAGTGGGATGTTTATGATGGATGAAATGGATAGGTGATGGATGGATAGAATGATAAATAAGACGAGATGGAGGAGGTGATTTTGGGATATAATGGCCCAAAATGGACTTAGTACTGGGAGGATGTGTGATGGTGGGTGGAGGGACATAAGGACCCAAAATGGACGAAGTAGATGAAGTATGGGAGATGGTGGATGGAGGGACATAAGGACCCAAAATGGATGGATCAGATGAAGGAGGAATATGTATGCTTTTTTTGAGGTGATACGAAGGAGGAGGAGGGATGGCAGTAAATGATCTGGTGGAGCAATGGGAAGAGCCTATATTTCTTTTGGAAGAGGTTCGTTGAGGAAATCTAGAGGTTCTACCAACATTTTTAGATTGCAAGTCTTGAGAAATATGTCCAAGACCTTGCATACAGATTTGTTCTTTAACCTGGATGGGATCTAAAATACCTTGCTCATGAAGGCCTAAACCTTTTCCTTGATAGTTCATGTTCTTGAGCATTCAATCCATGATAGGATTGTTGTTATTCTAGAAGAATGATGAGATTCCATTATTAGGTGGAGGATGATGGGTGGTATATATGCTTTGTTTTTCTTCTACAAGGAAACCACCGTGGAAGAATGTGAGAGTACCAAGGGGATATAAAAGCGGTGAGGGAATAGTAGATTTAGGTGACGATGGAGGATCATAAGATGGAGATGATGGGATAGCAACATTTGGATGGGTGGTATTAGGAGAGGGATTAGGTGATATGATAGGATCTGGATTTGTGGAAGTAGGCAATAAGGGATCATGCGATAGAGTGATCAGATATTGATTGTCAAGGGGATCATGGGATGGAATGGATGGGGGATTGTGACCTTGAGATGGACTAGATGGGATGACAAGATCTTGATGTGGAGAAGGGGATACGCTGGTATGCCTTGGATCAGGTTCTTGGCATGACTCATCTTGTGTGGGTGGCATGATGATGGAGTCTTGGAGGGACTCTTCAAGTGGGGAAGATGGAAGGATGGAGGATTCATGAGGTTCATGGGAATGGTTTTTGGTGCTAATAGGAGTGGGAGGAGTGGATTGGATTTGCATGTCTTCGATGGATTGAGTGGATCTAGGAGTAGTAGGAGTGGATTGGATTTGGTTATCTTCAACAGGTTCAACGACTCTCAGAGTAGGAGACGGGGGTTCAGTGGATTTGGTGGATGTGATTGGTTCAACGGTTTGAGTGGTGCTAGGGGTGGTAGCATCAATGATAGGTGTGGGTTGGAGAAGGGTCTCATCACTAGTGACCGTGGATGATGGGTTGGGATGGCATGGTTCCATTACTCCAAGTGGTGCAGTGGGGAGTGTGTGCTTTTTCATAAGTCCTTGGAGAAATTTTGGAGTGAGAAACTTGCATACTCTAGGTTGAGATGGCATGATAGGAATAGATGAAGGATTAGGGGTTGGTGGAGGACTAGGATTATGGATTGGTGGACTAGGGTTAGATGAAGGAATGGGATTGGATATAGGATTGGGAGTAGATGGAGGATTAGGATTGGATGGAGGGTTAGGGTAGAGATATTGGAGTGGTGAATTAGGATAGGGGGACATGGACTGTGGATTAGGACAAGAGGATACGACTGGTGGATTGTAGTAAGGGTATGGGGATGGTGGATTGGGATAGGAAGATACAGGTGTTGGATTAGGATAGGGAGATGCATATGTTGGATTAGGGTAAGTTGATGGGGGTGTAGGATTAAGATAAAAAGGTGTGAATGTAGGATTAGGATGGGTTGATTGGTATGGAGGATTAGGATAGTGGGATATGGATGAGGGGTTGTAATAGGAGTATTAGGATGGAAGATTAGGATAAGAAGATGCAGGTATTGGATAAGCACACTTGAGAACACCCCATGCAAATTTTTTGGCAAATCTTGCTTTCTTCTTTGGTGTCACAGGGATTTCTGGCATATCCCATTCACCTTTGGGAGAGTTGTCCTAAGATTCAGAGCCTCTTTGACCTGTGGAATGGGCTAATGTTGACACTCACCTTTCCCATTTCCTCACTTAGCAACTTATCAAACTTTACCAGAACAACGACACCACCCTACTCAGAAATAACAAGCTCAAAATCATGCCTACTTTCAGACTCCTAATTCTCATAAACAATTAAATGGTGAGAATAATCAAGCAGGTGATCTTCATTAAATAGAGAAACTGGTGTGTGTCCACATTAATTTTCCAGGAAAGCTTGTGCAAGAGCACTGACAATCAATTACCCCAATTTTGAATCTCAACCGTCGATCATACTATGAAGTGAATCAATGGTTAGACAATCAAGATTATTAATTATGAAAAAATTAAATGCATGCATTTGATACTTTTCCCTAATCAAGAAACTCAAGTGAGATAAGCATCCACTTAACTTACACATTAACCATACGCTTAGTGTTTAATTAAACCTATCATGTCACATTTACTTGCTCGCCCGTGGGAATTAACTTGTAATTCATCATAGCAAGACAGTGGGGAGTGATCATGATTTATCTTTAGAATATTGGCCCATACCCTAACTTACTTCAATTTCACCTTCCCAAGTGTACTAGCTCCTGACAGATTTGACGACCACAAAAATATTTCCAAACTTCACATGCGTGCCCAAGAATCAATTCTAATTTAGTGCCATTTTTATCATAGAACGATCTTGGCCAATATCTCCACTAGCCTCTATCTTTACTAGAAACCTTCTAATTCCTTCACAAAATTCTACATGGCACTTTCCCACATGCCCACTAAAGAATATGGGACACAAGTGGGCCCCTCACGGGATGGCGGGGAGTGGTCAAGATTGACCCACGTCACCTGCCATCAACCATCGATTTCCTTCCTTATGAAGCAATCACCATCTTCAAAGCTTGGCGGGTTTCTTAATAATTGATAGGTGTCACACCACCCGCTATCCCATGTGATCATCTTTGCTTAATGCATAATATGGATGGGCGCGCGGGGAACAGTCTCGATGAGAACACGTGTTACAGTTTCCATCATTGATCTTTGTTAAAACCATGTCTGCTGCCCTTTCAGAAACACTAGTCCCACCATTTGATAGTAACACATGGCCATCGTCCGCTAGCCCGTGTATTTAAAATAACATGGGAATGCAGGGAGTGGTCAAGATGTGGCCATGTCTCAAACCTACAATCGCTGATCCTCTTTGAATGGCACTAGCTACCTTCACCAAAGAGACAGGACCCACCAATACACCAGACACGTGGCTAAAGCTCATCAACCCATGTGAATAAAATAAGAAAAAATAAATCAGTACGAATGCACGGGGAACGATGATGATCAACCCTTGATGATTGAACAACCAACATGAAATCCTAATTCTGCACATGCCACAAAAGTTAACTTAAAAGGGGGGCATCTGTAGGAGAACATGAATTTGACCCTTAGGAATGAGGATTTAAGACTTAAGTCATTAAAAGGAAAATCAAGCCCGACCATAGAAAAATTTTAAACAATGAAAAATGATCAAGGTGATCGACAATCCTAAACTCTAGGGGCTAGTGAAAGCAACAAATTCGATGGCATAAGTGATATCTTAAACAATTGGATACCGGGAAAACAAGTCAATGCAATAATATAATGACCAAGGGTTGTTTCAGAGCTTGTAGGCCAAATTTGAAGGGTTTTAACAACATAAAGACCTTAACACAGTGATGAGGACATGACCTTAAGTCAGAAATGAGGGTCCAAGCCAAATTTTGCACAATTGTAAAATGGAACAGAGAATTTTTTTGAGGGGTTCCATCAGTGGCTCCTATTGCGGACACATGCCTCTTATAGGCATGGAGAGATCCCATAATCATGGGTGAAGTAGACTAGGTGCCTTACCCATTGGACAATAGAGTCTTTTTGAATTGTCAAACACCAATATGTTGAAGGAATTGATCTTCCTCAATCCATACTTGCCTCTGTAATACCACAACAACCTGAGTGACTACATTCCTACAAACACTAGTGTCAAGTTGCATTAGAATTTAGTTTTACTGTCACATGGAAACCAGATGATATAGTCCATATCACTGCCATTCATTTTATTTTCTTATTTTGTGGCAAGTGACAAAATATGAGGACAACAGTTAAGACTATATGAAAAGACAATTTTTTCATATTCACTAAACCTCTCATACTAATCAGGCTCAGAGCAGACATAACACCTCAGGAATAATGTGCAATCCTCCTGTGTGTTGAGCAAAGAGTGCTCACACATTTGAAACTCCTTCAACTAAATTGCATTGTAGGTAAGTTTATTGAAACAACATAGCTCAGTCACATCATCAAATGTTTCAATGTTTTGAAAAAGAGATTTATCTTCATCTAAATCACTTTGAATGCCATCACTTTTAGGATTAACAGGACCAACAAAAACACTGGTAACCTCATGTGCACTATCAATTGATAGGAATATTTACCTATGTGCCAAAGACTCATTGTTATCTAAAATTTGTTCATTAGCACTTGAACATGCATCTTTGTTTTCCTTCACATAAATGCTTTCCTCATTGGATGAAAACATGTCCATAATCATACTATGGAGATAAGGAACATCAACAAAGAACTCAATTTCACATTTACTATAATGAGATCCACCTTTGTTTGCATCATCTGGCTACTCTACACATAGACCAAAAAGTTTTGTAGTATCAACACATTCTAAATTTTTTTTGTTAGATAAATGAACAAGCTTTTCGATATTATCAACTGATAATAATGCTAATTCAAGATCCATGTGTTTGTCATAATGCATAACTTGATCATTCTATAATGAACCCCTTCTTTTGTCAATGTGCACATCAACATTATCTTCATACATCACATATATTTCCATCTCTTCTTCACACAAAAAAAAGTTTTTATCTTCAAAGTGATCATCATCCATTGAGTCAGCAGGCTCTAGTGATAGCAAACCCGAGCTATACTCCAAGTATTCATCATGTCAAACTTGTTCATTTACTTGTGAACAAGTGACTTCATTATCATTTACATCACTCCATCCTTCATGTGAAGAAAAAACCTCTAGATCATCCTCATAGGATCATTCATAACCCTCAAAAGAATAATCAGAAATTTCACTCTCATCATGATCTTCATCACAAGAAAACTCATCACTACATAAACTATGCTCAGATTTCTCAGTGAATACTTAGATTTTCATCTTCAATATCTTGACCATTGATTTGTGATGAGAAATCAACACTTGCAAGTGTATCTTTATCTTTATCATTGTTATACAGATTTGCATATATGTTTCTTGTGGGCTGATTACAATCACTATCTTCATCCATACAATAAGATGGATGTTCATTTTTTGATATACTCTTTTCCTTTGTTTGCATTGTTTTCTAATTTTTCTCAATGGGACAGCTGCCATAAATCTTGAGACATCACATTTTGTGTATAATTACACTGGGCTCCTTCAACACTCTTTATCCATTCGAGTACCTAATCAAAACTATGAGGTTTCAATTCTTTTGGAAAGGTACTCGGCCCTAGCTCAAAGATTTCACAAAATAAATCAATGCATGTTGAATCCTCAGGTCTAAAATTTTTGGGGACTTCCAGCAAGGCATCCAAAAATCTTGAGACCAAATCATAGGGTGATTCTCCCTTGTTTGTCTTCATGTTAGACAAATCTTGCATAAAAGACATCTGATCAACTTTGCTCAAATTTTGTTGATGTTCAACTTGGAGCTCACTATGATCTATGTGTTGTAGTGTGGACAAATCAAAACAACATAAGCATTACCCTCTTGACAATCATTTCTACTGTCTGATCCATGGATATCATTCACATAAGCTGTGCTAAGATAACCAACACTTGCAACCATGTATCCTTTCATCATTTAATATTTCAGATTGTTCTTAATATCCATGGCAATTTGATATGCCTAATGTAGTGTTGCAGGCTCTTTATCTCTTAACAGATAACTCATTTCTTCATCAAATGCATTGAAGTATACAATTAGACATATTACATCATTTGGTCTTATGCTTTTAGGAATGTCACCTAATGTTTTTGAAAATCTGAGATTGAAAGCTAGGTCTAACTCATCTTCATCTTTCTGGATGTTATTAAATTCTTGTCTCATTGAATGAGGATTAATCCTTTCTCCAAACTGTTCTATGAATGTAGCCATGAACTTATTCCATGAAGAGATATAACAAACTGATAAATATGAAAACCAATCTCTAGCATCTTTCTTCAAACGTTGAACAAAGAACTTCATAAAACATCTTCATGAATTTCTCAAAATCTCCCATCAAATCAGAAAATTCTTGCAGATGTTGAGATGTTGATTATGATCTTTTCCCTTTGAACTTTGGCAAACGTTCCCTAACTTCATTAGGAACAGGGTTTGGGAAACCTTGAATACCATTAAAATTCAATGGTCTATATCTTTCCACAGAGAAACTTCTTTGATGACATGACATGGGTTGCACACTCTTCATTGTTTCATTATGCACCCCACATGGATGTACAAGTGAATGATACATTTTATGACACCCCTTTACAAACTTCAAACATCAACTCTATAGTTGATTACTGCCGTATTTCTTGTTTTTATCATGACCTTAAAATATTACAATGCATAATTCAAATACAATTACATCTAAGATGTATCTAATGGGGAGATTTCAAGAACAAGCATACTTCCTCCACCCCATTTAGATATTACAAATTTTAGTTCAGAAGTACGTACAACAATTGCCACTATTCCCTTAATGCTTTAACTCACTTAATTGGGAACATAGTATTTATTTCATATCTCTTAAAAATGGCTTTCTTACAGACTTATTTCTTCTTGCAAATCAAAATAGGGAAAAATACTTGGATATATTAGCAGATATGTGCTTTATTAGGTTCTTTGCATATATTCGCCACCTCCTTTGTAGAGGATCAAACTTCAACAATATGAAGTTTATTTCATCGGTTGATTTCACTTTAAGCTTCTTCCCGCAACATTTTTCATTGGTACATAGTTCTTCGAAGTTGCCACCCACTCTTAGTGAGAACTTTACTTTAGAACTTCCATGACTCTATCAAGGCTATATGATCTTCTATAAGACATTTCTCAAAGTTCTCCTCAGTAGAGTCACCATTTATGTTGGTTATTGTTTTAGAATGAAACTTATTCTTCCCACAAACCTATGAATTTTCTAGGAACAATTATTAGTAAGGGTAAGGATTGGCCAACACATAAGTAAAGGCTTTTAGGTCTTCACTTCTTCTCTTTGGAATTTGTGAAACCTAGGAGGGTAATCCTAATCAATGTGTTTGTAGATACTAGAGTGTATTAGTATCAAACATAGGATGGACATATAATTCTCCTTAAATTTTTTATAGAAACAACATCCTGAAGATTTGGCTAACTTTCATAGCATTGACTAACCTAAACAAGAGAAGATATAATTCATTAAATTCCCACACACCCAAAAAAATATTTATAAGTGATTTGATTATATTTTGTGATCAACAGTTGAATTGGTCACCACAATTGGAGTATGATTACTTTGCTAAACCAGTGCCATATTCTTGGAATGGAGTCAAACCAAATATCCTTATGACTAGATAACAATCTTGTATTTAACAATTCCCAAAGCTTCGAAAATATTGCATTACAATACTCCAACCAGTTCATTTCCATAGTTTACTTCTTACTAGCATCCTCACACAAAATTTATTTCAAACCCATTGTTACGTTCAAGCATTTACATACATTCATTGAATGGATAAGAAAGAATAAAACAACACATCTATATGAAACCAACAGAGACAAATAAGATAACTATTGATTATATTATTCATAGTCTATGTAACCTGTACATAGGAGAGAAATATATAGAAATTTTATGCTATTATGCTATATGCATTGTCATTGTCATTATCAAAAAAATATGCATATCAACTAAATTTTCTTAGAACATCTTACTGGAAATTTTAGTATCTATTTTGTTTCTGTGTGTAACTTCTTCAAAACATAACTACCTACTAACCTCTTTGTGTAACCAACCCTAAAATCCCTTTTATAAGACAAGGGAGCAACAAGCACAGAGCTGAATTATAATTACATTTCACTTTCATTCCAAAATGAATTTCACCAAAAAGTGAGAATATTCCCAAATTAGTTGCAAGCAATCATGTGTATGTTAGGGGAGAGCAAAACAAAACCCCAAAAATCGTTTGCTAGAGCAAACCCATCATTCTTCAAAAAGTGTCACTGTCACAGCATCAAGAACATGTAAGTTCATTCCAACCCAAGAAATGTCACCATCAACACCAAAAGGAAAAGTAAATAAAGACCCATATCACAATATACTAGCCAAAGAGAGCAAGATAACACAAAGAACCAAAAAATGAGCACCCACTGAGAGAGGGAACAAGGTGCTACTTTGCCTTGTTAGCAACAAAGTAGGTGTGCTCGCTCGGTGTCCTTATTGTAAGTGGAGTAGCCATCACCACCTCATCCTCAAAATCAACCAAATCAATCATAGCCATGAGATATTGATGATAAGCAAAATCAGTCTTGTCTCCATTGTCAGAGGAATCATTCGAGACCTCAATTGGAGAGTGATGATGTCCCAAGTAGCCCCAGTGATACCTATTCCTTCTTGTAGCTTCCCTCTTAGGCCTCTCAATTTTCTTCTCCTTTCCTTTGGCCAATTCCTTTGAGATAACTCGACCTCTCAGGTGATAAGCACGCTTGAGAACACCCCATGCAGAATTTTTGGCAGCTCTTGCTTTCTTCTTTGGTGTCACAAGGATTTTTGGCATATCCCATTCACCTTGGGGATAATTGTGCTGGGATTCAAGAGGGTTGAGCCTCTTTGACTTGCAGACTAGGTTGATGTTGACACTCACCTTTCCCATTTCCTCACTTAACAAATTATCAAATTTTCGTAGAACAAAGACACCACCCTACTCAGAAATAACAAGCTCAAAATCACACCTAATTTCAAATTCCTAATTCTCATAAACAATTAAACAGTGAGAATAATCAATCAGGTGATCTTAATTAAATAGAGCAACTGGTGTGTGTCTGCATTAATTTTCCATGAAAGCTTGTGCGAGAGCACTGGCAATCAATTACCCTAATTTTGAATCTCAGCCATTGATCATACTGTGATGTGAATCAACGGTTAGACAATCAGGATTATTAATTATGACAAAATTAAACACATGCATTTGATACTTGTCCCTAATCAAGAAAGTCGAGTGAGATAAGCACCCGCTTAACTTGCACATTAGCCATATGCTTAGTGTTTAACCAAACCTGTCGTGTCATATTTACCCACTCACCTGTGGGAATTAATTTAATTGTAATTCATCATAACAAGACAATGGGGAGTGATCATGATTTATCTTCAGAATATTGGTCCATACCCTGCCTTACTTCAATTTCACCTTCCCACGTGTATTAGCTCTTGACAAATTTGATAGCCACAAAAATATTTCCAAACTTCACATGCATGCCCAAGAATCAGTTCTAATTTAGCGCCATTTTTATCATAGAACGGTCTCAACCAATATCTCCAGTAGCCTCTATCTTTACCAGAAACCTTCTAAGTCCTTCGCAATAGTCTGCGTGGCACTTGGCCACATGCTTATTGAAGAATACAGTACACAATTGGGCCCCTCACAAGATGGTAGGGAGTGGTCAAGATTGACCCATGTGACTTGCCATTGGCCGTCTATTTCCTTCCTTATGAAGCAATTGTTGTCTTCAGAGCTTGGCAGGTTTCTCAATAAGTGACAAGTGTCACCCTGCCTGCTAGCCCATATGATCATTTTTCCTTAATGCACAATATGGATGGGCACGAGGGGAACGGTCTCGATGAGAACACATGTTGCAGTGTCCATCGTTGATCTTTGTTAGAACCATGTCTGCTACCCTTCTGGAAACACTGGTCACACCATATGACAGTAACACGTGGCCATGGCCCGCTAGCTCGTGTATTTAAAATAACATGAAATAAACCAACATATGCATGCGGGGAGTGGTCAAGATGTGGTCACGTCTCAAACCTACAACCGTTGATGCTCTTTGAATGGCGCTAGCTACCTTCACCAAAGAGACTGGGCCCACCAATATGCCAAGCACGTGGCCGAAGCCCGTCAGCCCGTGTGAATAAAATAAGAAGAAATAAATTAGCACAGGTGCACGGGGAACGGTGGTGATCAACCTCTAACGATCGAATGACCAACATGAAATTATAATTCTGCACATGCCGTAAAAGTTAACTTAAAAGGGGGCCATCTCTAGGCCAACAAGAATTTGACCCTTAGGAATGAGGATTTAATACTTAAGTCATTAAAAGGAAAATCAAGCTTGACCATAGAAAAATTTTAAACAATGAAAAATGATCAAGGTGACTGACAATCCTAAACTCTAGGGGTCGGTGAAAGCAACAACTTCGATGGCACAAATGATATCTAAAACAATCGGATACCAGGAAAATAGGTCAATGTAACAATATAATGGGCAAGGGTTTTTTAGAGCTTGTAGGCCAATTTTGAAGGGTTTTAAAAAAATAAAAACCCTAACACAGTGCTGAGGACACAACCCTAAGTCAGAAACGAGGGTCGAAGCCAAATTTTGCACAAGTGTAAAATGGAATCGATAATTTTTTTGAGGGGTTCTATCACCACCCATACATTCACATCAAACATGTTGGACCATTTAAATAATAGAATAACCACAAATCTACAACCCACAACTGAAATTAAGATTAAACTACAACCCAATAGGAAAAACCAAGTTATCTTAGAGCTTATAATATATGAAACATATCAACTCCATAACTCACAAAGAGGTTAGTGGCTTGTCTTCTAGTGATTTCATGTAACCAAGGGCTAAAACCATGAAGCGAACATAAGCACTCCATTTTGTAGTCCATATATAGGGTGTTTCTCCATGTGACCAAGATGTCTCTACCCATCCAACACAAACACCTTCTCACTACACATGACCACAAGGTAAAGGAACAAAACCACCAAACAAAAGGATATAAACATAATTTCAAACAAGAGCTCCAAGTTACCAAAACATAACCAACTCCATAAAGATCCAAAATCATGAGCTTCCCATGCCCAACATAGATCACATTCACAATATCCATGGCTTCCAATCTCACAAATCTACAACTCGTAGAACATTCATTGCTGCCCCAAAAGCTTTCTAACAAATTGCAATTCCTTCTAAAAAATTTGCACAAGCTTGCCAAGCTAAGGAATAAAAAATAAGGAATACCTAGAACCTAGTTCACCTTAAGCTTTGATACCAAATGATGAGAAATAAATAGGTTCAATACGATTGTTGGTAAATTCAACCTCTTTCCAAAAATTATTTCAATGGATGAGATACAAGGCTTAGATTACAACAACATGAAAATCTAAAAATTATATGCAAATCTGAAAATTAAGTTGCCTTAATTTGGAATTACCATGATTAAATCCATCTTCTTAATGATGTTAAAAATTAGCCAACATAACATTCTTAGTTACACCACCTTATGTGAACTTATAACAACAATATATAAAGAATAACATCACCTTAAGATAGCAACAATGAGGCATAAATCAACAACACAAGAGCATCACATAACATAATATTTATATGGAGGAACCCTTGTGAGAAAAAAAACTCCACCAAGAAGAGAGGCCAAGTATGCATTATCTTCAAACAAAAGATATTACAATACAATCACTTCCATTATCCTCTTTGGCTCCACCATGGAAACACCTGTGCACCTATGAACGACCTCCTTATGCCTCAACATGTCCTTGTACCTGCAATAAAACTCTACATCCAATTGTGGCTCATTATTCTACATCCAAGAGGCTAAATTTATAGACTTTTCAAGACATCTTAAGCCCAAAACAAGGCTCCCAAAAATGACCCTTCATTCCAAACATCCCCAACCCTTGGATTACCTCCTTGGAATGCAAAAGGACACCAATTTTGGCTCCAATACTTTCCCTCCGACTTGGGCACCTAAACTTGGAAGATAAACATTACATTAAATGCAATAAATGATGGAATATCAAGAGACACAAGGTTCTTCATTTCAAGCTCCCACTTGGAGAATACTAATGGTCACTCATTTATTATTTTTAGGCATCTACATGTGGGGAAAATAATATTAAATATTTATGTCCACGACTCACCTTTATCACTATTAGTGGACCCATCACCTCTTATGAATATATTACAAACAATGGTGAGAATTAATATTACAAAATATTTTCCCAATACACCCTAAGACACTTTCTAAGGATGTTGGAACCATGACATAGGATTTACAAGGTGGATGGCACCTAATCCTAACAAAGTCAACAACTCTTTTTTTTTTGGTCAGTACAATATTAGTATTTTATTATTAAAATTAACAAAAAGATTACAACGACTGTAACAGGATACCCCTGTAAGAGAAGCACCCACAGCTCAAGCCATACTATCAGCGAGCACTAACCAGGAGAAACAAAAAACCACCCAACCCAAATTACAATCAAAGAAAAAACCAACAAAGAGGCATTTCATGAGAAACCACCTGCTACGTTGTTACCATTAGCAACAGTTAAGGCGCCCATATCACTACCAGGAAAAAACCTACATACCCACACCAGAGTCTTTCCCACCAAACCCGCTCTTACAAGACACCATCGCTAACAACATACAACATCCAAAAAACAATGAAACACCAGAGTTTTGTAAGCAAAGCATTCCTCCCGAGTTTTCTAGCAAGAACAAAAACCCATACCAAGAAAGCTCCACCAGCAAAAAACCATATACATCACTCAGAGAGGGATAACTATCTAGTGTTCCTTCCTCTTTTGCCACGACCCCTGCCTCTAAAGCGTCTTCACCTTGCTGAGCTGCTCGATTGGCCACCATTCCCTCATCTCTCTTCTTCAACTTGTTGCCGTAGAACAAACTTTAGGTGCGCCCACGCCGTGGAGATTGAGATCTTGTACTCCTACCTATCCACACGCCTCCGCCATCTCACAAACGGTAGTAACCCCTCCTCTATCGCTTCATCCATGTCTTCTATCCCTTCAGAAACATCATAACCTTGTCCTGGGACTGCCCATTCCACCAAAGAATCCAGTTTCCCCAGCAGTTCCTCCTCAAAAAGAGATCTCATCACCCATTTGATTATCTCTACCTCTTCATTCAACTCCATTCCCCAAGCAAATAGCATCGAGGCAATGTCTGTATTTAGACGACCACGATGAGTTGCTTCCATGAAGTGCAGCCCCAGAGTTTCCAAAACCGCATCAATTATCTCCTCCTGTGGGTTTTTTAACAAATACCACAGCCTAAATTTCGAAATAGGACCGAAGAAACCCTGTTGTTGCAATTTTGTGTCGAAGCCATACATAGCTTCCATTTTTACAACTTCACACCATGCTTCCACACACAACCCACTCCAAAGAAAAACCAGACTGCTACCGAAAGGAAAGCCAAACAAAGCTTTTATGAAACAGACAAGACCTTTGTATCGGAAGACATCATAAACAGATTTAAATGTCCTTCCCCTGTCACTAAATACAACTTGCGACCTCACACACCAAAGCTCATACCAGAATATCATTAATTTCCTGTCCTTTCCATTGTAGGCAACCTCAGGCAGAGCTTGCAAATGCCGGCGCTGAGCCATTATCGATGCAAAACCAAACAAACACTCCTTACCACAATAAAAATGCACTGCCAATGATAAATACCTTTGTACCTTCATGATATCTCATCCTTATGCAAAGTACATGATACATCAACGCCACAACACAAAGGATGTCAACTTGCCACGACAAATACCTAAGCACCAGAACCATCAAAAGGGAAAAGGAAAGTTAAAAAAATATTACTCCACATGGCGGAAGTCCTCCCACCTTAACTCTCCGGTTTCTGCAAAAGAGATTGCCCACTTGGACAAAGAGTCAGCTTCACAATTACCCGAACGCCGAATATGACTGACTTCAAATTGATCAAAGGAATTTAAAGCATTTAGTATGGCACTAACATTTACTTGTAAATGCCAAGCCAGAGCTCCCCCAT
>VDFB02135648.1:0-14219 GCA_007258455.2 Sequoia sempervirens | reverse complement strand
AATAAAGAAAGTCATCGATGAACATAGGCTTAGGCCCAAGAATATTCATGAAAATGTGGTGGTAGGCATATTCCTTAACTTCAAAATTGATTTATTGAAAAGTATTTTCTTAAACAAAATTCAAGCAAATGTATTTCAAAGTTGCGCCATAAGTGCCATAGAAGAGAACCTTCAAACCAATGCAACTGGTAGCTCTAAATCCTTTTCCCAACCATTCTTGAAAAAATTTCAAACTGATGTAATTGGTAAGTGTAAAACCAATGGCAATAACTCTTTTAAAACAAGGCTTTCAAGCTAACGCATTTGGCAGGTGAAAAGTGGCAAACACATACTTTTACTTAAAACTTTTAGGAAGCATAGATATGGTGTACAAACTATTTGACAGAATGCCTCGAATGAGAGGCCATCGTATGGAATGCAAAGAAAATGAATTTTTAATGCATAAAATGGATCTGTTGAGAGTGCTTTAGAAACTTTCTAATACAAGCAAATGCACCTGTAAAGCCAGATTTTGCAAATCGTTGACTAGCATCCATATTTTTTCATATTATGATG
The DNA here is from genome assembly GCA_007258455.2 of Sequoia sempervirens. NCBI lineage: Eukaryota > Viridiplantae > Streptophyta > Pinopsida > Cupressales > Cupressaceae > Sequoia > Sequoia sempervirens. Next base: position 13,664 of record VDFB02135648.1, on the reverse strand, counting down.
AAATGAGAATTACAGAAAGCCTCAAAAATATTCAAAGTGTATAGGCATAAAAGCTTTTTCTATTTGGCATGACGCCTCCTAGAAATGTGCACAAAGAAAACTATAACAACGTAGACAATGATCAATAATGGACAAGCCACAAATTGTAGTAGTTAAGGCTCATAAATTGTTTGACAAGATGCCTCAACAAGATGTCGAGATTAGTCGATATGATGCCTACAACCAAGGCACATTCAATGTGTGAAATAAACATCAAGCATTTTGTAGAATGATGCACACCGCTGGAACTGAAGAAGAGCCAAGCTTTGAAATTTTCGGTTTGCAATCAGCTACAGGAAATTCTAGAGTTTTTGAATTTATTAAGAATCGGCTTCCCTAACTTGAAGGGAAATTTCTCTCCATAACAAAAGCTTATGGTAAGAATAGTTAAAGAGTAAACTATGTTAAGAAAACATAAACAAGGAATAGCTCCTTCTCTTAATTTATAATCATTTACTCAATTTCGGGTATTCCCTGTGAGGTAGCAAAGACACGTCATTTAATCAATTTGAAAGATTCGTCAATTACTCAATTGTGAAGCATTCAAACATTCCTTGTGGGTTAGTAAAGACACATCATTTATGTGCATTTCCTAATCCTAGATCTATGCATTTCCACATGAATTGCGTAGCCTATCACATGAAATCTAGACATTATGCAAAGCTAAAGAAGAATACAAAGATATTCTATGGAGGAGATTTAGTTTGATGATGAAAAGGAAATGAAATAAAGAATGAAAATCCCTTGGCTAAAATTTTTTAGTCAAACAAGAAAACTATGTCATGTAAGTTGTTGAAAATGGTGGTTGTGGGCTCAACCCTCCTTCTAGTGCCATATGTGAGCACCTACAAATCTGCATACATTCTAAACTCCATAATATGGGTTAGATCATGCAAACCTACAAATTCTCCTATGAGATAATACACCATACTTCACAAATAAAATGACAAAATAAACTAATTGAAAATATCAATGAAGCACAAATGCATACCTATCCCATAGTGGATTGGTGTCACTTGGTTGTGAGAAGTGACCATTTCCCAACCCTTGACAAATCAATGATGTGAATGATAATGAGAAAAATTAGCTCTCAATATGGAGAGAGCAACTTTGCATGAAGATTGTGTATTGTAGATGATCAAATGTAAGGGATGAGTTCTCTATTTATACGAGAGAATGATGGAGAGACATGCAAAATGGTTGAATGTGGGACAAAGATTCAACCAATAGGAAGGAGCCACTTGTCACCATGTGAATGGGCCGAGGGTGTGAAAGTTTTGGTGAATGTACCAATAAATGACATTAGGTGGCCTTTTCAAATTTCAAATTTGGCTTGTTCGAGGGAGAAGAAGGGCTCTTAAATGCCTAGTGGGGGACATGCAAGAGGAGAGTTAATGCTATGTTGGAAAGGACAAGTCATTTGAGAGGGAAATTTGAAATGAGGGAATATTACACATTTATGCCATGTTGATGAAAAATGAAGATTTAATAAATTAATTAATTGATTTATTTGTGCAAGTGGGAAAAGCTAGAGGATGTGACATGAGTTTAGATTAAATTAATCAGGATTAGATTAATTAAATGAGGGATTAGATGATTTGACTTTTTGACTTAGATTTATGGATTAAAATAAATCAAAAGGAGATGAAAAGTGATTTAGACTTAGTTAAATAAATGTTTTGATTTATTTAGCTAAAGGGAATGATGTTAGTGGTTTAATTATATAAGTTTTATTTATTTAATTAAATGAAGAGCTTTAGAAGTTAATTAAATAAGATTGTTTTATTTAATTAAAGAGGGACCTTAGGATTGATTTATTATTTAATTAAGTAAAATTGATTGATTTGATTAATAGAGGAATTGAGATGGATTAATTAAATGATTAATAGAGAGGTGATTAAAGAAGAATCGAAGTTAGTTGATCAGGATATTTTTCATGTCTACAATTAGAAATTTTGATACACAAAGAGTTATAAAAGCTATTATTGTTAGAATTAATTTTTTGTCTAGACATTTAACTTGGGTGGCTAATTTGCTATATGTATTGAAGAATGGAAAACTAGGTTATGTTTAGACCTCATGAATCTTAAAAGGGCTTCAAAAAGGGATAATTAACCACCCTTTATCTTGATAAAGTTTTACATATTATTAACAAATCATAGATAACCTTTGTAAAGACCTACCAATTCTAATAAAACATTATTTTTTCAAGAATGTTTAATTATTCATTCACAAGTATACTCGGGAACTTCTATCCATACGGGATAGATATATCATCTGTTCATATGGAACATGAATTCACTTCATCTATTCATATGGAATAGGAATACATCTATTCATATAATCGGAATAGGCATCTGCCTAAACGAGGCAGGCATCTATCATATGATAGGTACGTGCTCTGGCCAGAGTCTTGGACTCATCGGGATCATCCGGATCCTGAGTCGCTTCCCTGATGACCACACTTTCTACTAAAAGTGCACCGAGGTCGTCGTCCTTAGGGGTATGTAAAATTGTAATTCTAAACTTGAAACCCGCCTCAGAATTTGGCCTAAGGGCCTCGGGGAATCAAGCAATCCATGCGGGATTCTTCCGAGTATAGTTGCATGCATTTTAGTTGATTATCTCTTATAACTAGTTATGGGATCTCTCCAACCCTAAACCCCATTCCCGAACGCATGAGTACTGGGAGCATCCTTCGTTTCCCAGATTGCCTACATACCCTGCTTCCAAATGGGATCAAGGCATAAAATATGTAGTTCTATTTTCTAGGCTATGTTTATGTGAACTGTTATAAAGCAGGTACGCAACCCTTTCTAGGGTTTTTATTTCCCCTAGACAGTTCCTCTGCGGATGCTACCCACGATGGGAAGCATGGATAATAAACAATCACCTTGACCATTTATTGTTTACCTAATAACATTCATCTAACCCTACTCCCTAATGATGTTCGTCTCCCTTGACCCGTTTAAATGATTTCCTAATAATTTATCCACATGATTATATCTTTGAGTTAGAATTACATTTGCACCACTGAAAATTCCTAAGTACAATTTTCTAGGTTGTCACTAGCGGATTTGATACATTTTTGTTTATCTTTTTAGATTATCGATCCAAAGGGGATTTCCCTCCCTTTGGATTTTAAACAACTCATGTCCCTTATTTCTCCCCGGCGATTTATAGGGACGATGCCACAGACGCCGTTATTGCATCTGTGTTAGGCTATAGATGCAGTAGCTCAAGCGCGACGGCTTTACCCGTAAACGTGAGCCAGAGGCATCGTTAATACCGAACGCTGTTGGTTTTGTTTTTCCTTCTGTGATTAGTTTCCAAACCTATATCTAACATACTTAAATCTTAATAAGGAAAGGAAAGCTTGTAAGGCATAGTAACTTTTACAACATTCATTAGGAAAAATAATAATAACCCATGATGATTAAATAACTCAACAAGCATTGGTCAAGAATTTATAATAAGTGCCATAGATAAAAAGAATTATTTAACCATTCATTCAGTAACCAACCCATATCCACTCATAAAATAAATCTCGTGCAATGTAAGTAAGTGGCGTACTTAAATGCATGCATTATTTTGGGGAATTTCATAACACATATTGTTTGTACCTCCCTTGCCAAATTTATGCAAGAATCCCTAGGGTTAAATATTTTCGGCATTGTTGTGAGGCTTATTATCCTATCCTTTCAAAATTATATCTATATTGTCTAGATAGTTTATGTAGCATTAGGAAGTTAAAATTACAATGACTATGAAATAAAATATTTATCCAACACTTAACTAGGGCTATTCGAAGTTCCTACCTTGTCTATCTCTTATAGAAGATTACTTCTAGGTAAAAAGAGACTTCACATTCTCTATATTTGCAATTGAAGAGCCTAGACCAAACATGTGTTAGTAGAAGATTTACTAGGAATAAAAAAAGAATTTGTATGCTTTGATATAGTTGACCAAGGAGCAATATTAATTGATTAATTTATTTTATTTTATTTTATAAGTTCTAGAGTTTGATTAACTAAAGTCAAAGAATTTTATCAATATTATTTCATGGTATTGGATGATATCTATGGATTGATTATATTGGATATTTTCAAGCCTAACGACACTAAATATAAATTACATTTTTCTAAATATTATAAATAAAGAAAAATATCTTCACATAAATATTTAAACTTATAAATATTTACTTAAAAGGAGTATTTGAAGAATAATTCATCTAAAAAGGTTAAAATATTAAATAACTTTCTTACCTAACTATCTTCACATAAAAATATATTTTAAACTTATAAATTTTCACATTTAAGAGAGTATTAATTTGAAAAGTTTATCTAAAAAAGTTAAAACGTTAACTACCTTCTTTTCTTTATTAAAAAGAACACGCACTCTTCTTTCTTTCTATTTTTAAGGAAAGATTCATGAGATATTACTTTACCTCAAGTATTTTGGGATTTAAAGAAGAATGTGCATTTTATTAGCCTTAAATTTAGGAAGTCGTGGGGAAGATGATTTTAACTTGAAGTTTCATTACTCACCACTCTAAATGGGATGTCCATTCCATAGCGTAAGAAATTTTTATACAAGGATATATGTATGAACCGAGACAGCCACAACAACATGCCTAGTAATAAGGAGAGGTATAAGGAGTAACGGGATAAAAACCTATTTACCGTTCACCGAAAACAAAAGTAACGATTGCATGTGTTTGTATTAGAATGATTTTTTTATTTTTATTTTTTTTTTCTTAAAATACTAATTTGGTGATAGATATTAAATGCCAGAAACATAAATCACAATATCTTATTATATTTACAATCAATCAATTAAATCTTCCCAAAATAATATATATATATATATATATATATATATATATATCCAGAATCTATAAGTCCCAAATGTTATAAATTATTAACATTAACATATATTAGTTAGCTGCATCAAGATAATCTTTTACTGCGGTACTCCAATCCTAAGAAAATTTTCATTCTCGCTATTATTACTTGATGGCTCATGGTGAAAACAAAAGAGCAGAGGGAAGAGATGTAACCTGCGCCTGACTCCACTCTTAAAAATGAAATTTAGGTGAAACTAATATGCAAGGAGGTAAAAAAAAAGAAACTTAAGAACTGAATACTTCTCTCAATAAACTATGCAAGGTATTTGTTTTCTCAGACATATGACTTGTACCTCTAATTAGATACATTGGCTTATGCTTATGAAGAACTCGGTTGAGATAATGATTAATGGGAAGCTACTAGTTTTCACTTATGGACTGACCTAGAACTTATAGATTTAGATTTTAAAACATCGCTTTATCTACATAAATATCAACCACTATGGTTCTGTCCTTTCTGGATTTACACATAGATTTATTACTAAATCTGAAACTACAAATCTGCAAACAGTATGAATTCACAATCTAGTTTTACTTTCATGGAATGCTTAATGTAATAAAATGAGTAACCGCCACCAAAACTAGATATAAGCATGATCATTTCAGAAGAGGGTGTGAATCTACCGGCTGCACTAATTCTTGGAGTAACTATAAGATGTTTGATGGCAAAGGGAGTACCCAAGTCACCATGATGGCCTTCCACACAGATCTGCAAAAAAAAATCTTCTGGAGCTCTGCCAAGCAATTCCGCGTAAAATGCAACCTTCAAATGCTAAATGCCTGCTCATTGATCTATTTCAAAGGCAGGAAAAAAAAAAACAATCTAAAAAGCATAAAATAGAATTGGAGAGTTGCCTCAAACGCATGCCTGCTTGTTCAATTTATAGATAGAAATGTATTAATTTCTTTTCAACTGTAGTTCTCAAATTAGCTCTGCTATTTATTGAGTGCAGATGAAATAGAGTTCCATGTGAATAATATGCGAGGTGACTTAAGTTAGAGTTGGGCGGGAATAGGTGCAACTTTATCGGTTGGTCTGGACTAACAGACAATCAATTTTCATGTCTACGCAATTAATCCATTTGTGGGTGAATAAATTTGATTTCCATTCAAGATCTTAATTAGATTTATTTCCTGTCAATAATAAATGGCTACATCCAACTGGTAGACTTTTTAGGAAATGTGGAGATAATACCTTTCATGCATTTTCCTTTAATATTAAAGTTTAGCAAAATGTGTTGTTGGAGAGGAGTCATGACATCCTCCTTCCCTTATTTGTGCATTGTCTCGATGCATATTTAATAAGTTTGATACAGTAAAAAGATAGTACTTTAAAACATGAAAGAAATATAGTATCTAGGTAGCACTTAAAACAATAATGGAAATGATTGTTTTAGTTCAATTGTATCTTCCCAAGTAGCATTCTCTTCATCATATTGATCCCACTGTACTTTACTTTGGTCAACCACCCTGTTGCGCAATTGGTACTGGCGTCTCTCCAAGATTCGATATGGCTCTATTGTTATTTTCCCGGGCTCTTGGACCTGTAATGCATTCCAATTCAAAACCTGTTTCTCATTCGGTACATACTTCTTAAGAAGATATATATGGAAAACATCATGGATACGACTCAGCTAGGGAGGTAGGGCCAATCTGTAGGCAACCGGGTTTATCTTTTCTATGATTTCAAAGGGTCCCACATAACGGGGTGCCAACTTTGCCTTCTTACCAAAACTTATAGAGCTTTTATATGGCCTAACCCATAAGAAAACTTTTTCACCTACTGCAAATTCCCTTTGTGTTCTTTTCCTATCTACATAACTCTTTTGTCTATCTGTTGCTTCCCTTAACCTCTGTCTAATTGACCTGATTTGATTTTCCATTTCTTTCAACATATCTGGTCCAATTACCACTCTATCCTCAAGATTATCCCAACTCAAAGGTGTGCGACAAGCTCTTCCATATAGAGCTTCAAATGGAGCCATCCCTAGGGAGACTTGAAAAGAGTTATTGTATGCAAACTCTACTAGTGGAAGATATTCTTCCCACTTAGATTGTTGGTCCATACAATACATACGTAGAAGGTCTTCCACAATTTGATTTGTCCTTTCAGTTTGGCCATCTGTTTCAGGGTGATATGCTGTACTGAAATTTAATTGTGTCCCCAAAGCTGATTGAAGAGTTGTCCAAAACCTTGAAGTGAATCTAGCATCCCTATCAGATATGATCTTTTCTGGAATTCCATGTAATCTAAAATTTTCCTTCACAAAACGTTTAGCCAAAGTTGGAGCATCATCTGTTATATTTCCTACTATGAAGTGAGCAACCTTGGTAAGTTTGTCAATTACCACCATTATTGTGTTATGCCTATAAGGTGTTGTAGGCAATCCTTGAATAAAATCCATACTAATAACCCGCCACTTATGATGTGGTATATCATGGGGGTATAATAATCCTGCAGGATGGCTATGCTCTGCCTTCACCCTCTGACATTCAAGACATTTAGCTACATAGAGTACTATGTCATTCTTCATACCTTGCCAAAAATATAGTTTCTTAAGGTCTGAATAGAGTTTGTTTGCCCCAGGGTGTCCTGAATAAGGGGTATTGTGGGCTTCACTTAAAACCAACTCTCTTAATTCTTTATAGTTTGGAACATATATCCTATTGTTGTATCGAAGCATCTTGTCACCATCTAGATTATACCCCTTTATACTAGGATCAGATGGATCATTTTCTAAGGTCGATCTAACCTACTTATACCATGGATCTTCTTTTTTCCCATTTAGCACTTTTTCTCTAAGAGTGGTTTTGAATATTACCATATTCATCAAGTGCCTCCTTCTGCTTAGTGCATCTGCAACCCTATTTTCTTTTCCCTTAATATATTCTATCTCAAAATCATATTTGCTTAGAAATTCTAACCATCTTCTTTGTCTAGCGTTCAAGTGAGGTTGCGTGAAGATGTACTTGAGTCCTTGATGGTCAGTTTTTAACTCAAATGGCTTTCCTAAGAGGAAATGTCTCCATTTCTGAAGAGCATGTACAATTGCTGCAAGTTCCAAATCGTGAGGTGCATAGTTTACTTCATGATTTTTCAATTTCCTTGATTCATATGCTACCACACCTTCATCTTGAATGAGTACCCCACCTAGACCTTCAATGGAAGCATCTGTCACAACTATGAAGTGTCCATTTGGTTCTGGAACCTTTAAGATAGGTGCAGTGGTTAATTTTTCCTTCAAATTTTGAAATGCCTTATCACACTGTTCAGTCCACAAGAATTTCTTACCCTTTCTTTGTAATGAAGTGATTGGATTTGCAATTTTTGAGAATCCTTCTATGAATCTTCTATAATAACCTGCAAGTCCCATAAAACTTCTTACCTCAGACACATTTTTTGGAATTGGCCATTCCTCTATGGCTTTTATCTTATCTGGATCAACTGCAATACCATCTTCTGAAATGATGTGACCTAAGTAATGTATTTTCTTTTTAAAGAATGCACATTTTGATAGCTTTCCATATAGCCTATGTTCTCTCAACCTTTGCAAAATTAACTGAAGATGTGCTAGGTGTTCCTCCTCATTTTTGGAATAAATCAAGATATCATCTAAGAAGACCAAGACAAATTTATCCAAGTAATCATGGAACACACTATTCATCAAGTTCATAAAGGCAGCTGGAGCATTAGTCACACCAAAAGGTACAATTGTAAACTCATAATGCCCATACCTTGTTCTGAAGGCTGTTTTCGGGATATCTTCTTCCTTTATCCTGAGTTGGTGGTACCCTGATCGAAGATCTATCTTAGAAAACACAGTTGCTCCTTTCATTTGTTCAAAGAGATCCTCTATGCGTGGTAAAGGGTACCTATTCTTTATGGTGACTTTGTTAAGCATTCTATAATCAATACATAGTCTTAAGGTTCCATCTTTCTTTTTAACGAACAAAACCGGTGCTCCCCAAGGGGATACACTTGGTCTTATGAGACCTTTCCCAAGTAATTCTTCCAATTGCATCTTGAGTTCTACCAACTCAGTTGTGTTCATTCGATAGGGTGCCTTAGACACCGGTTCAGCTCCTGGAACTATATCAATGGAGAAGTCAAATTTTCTTTTTGGGGGTAGCCCTGGTAGTTCTTCTGGAAACACATCACTAAAATCTTGAAGGTAAGGAGCATTTTGGAGCGTCGGAATATCCCCTTCTTCCTTTTCATCCATGGTAACCATGTATACTAGAGCCCCCTTTCTCTTTTCTCTTTTCATTTGCATAGCAGATATGATTTCCATACTTATAGGTCTATGTTTCCCTTGAATCACAACCCTTTTTCCTATATCATCTACACATTCTACCCATTTGTTGTAACAGTCTACATTTGCTTGATGGTTTGTCAACCAACTCATTCCAATGATCACATCATATGATCCTAAAGGTGCCACATAAAGGTCTACCTTTGTATTAAAGTTAGGAAATTGTATTTCTACATCGGATAGACACTGGGTCACCTCTTTAACTGCCTTATCCCCATACTAGACTGTCCATGATGATTCCATATGATTAACTTTAAATACATTTTTCCTTACAAATTCAGGTGAAATAAAACATTCAGATGATCCAGTATCTATTAGAATTGAGACTAGTTTTCCAAATAGTGTACCTGTAGTCTCTATGGGCACATTCTGGGATCGAGTACGTCGATTTCTTACTGCTGCATGAATCCTTTGAGTAGGTCCCCTCTGAGGTTGATTTGCTTTCATCTGACTTTGCATCCTTGGACATTCTCTAGCAAAGTGATTCCCTCCACACATGAAACATCCACCTGGTGGTCCTCGTTGCATTGGATTTTTAGGCTGGTTATTGCTTGCTTCATTGAGCCTTGGCCAATTATAGTTCCTTGGTTCATTTTTGTTGAAGTTGTTTCTGTTAGTGTTATTCACATTGTACCTTTGATTATGATTTGGAGGTGGTCTTCTTTCTGATGAGTTGTTCCTTAGGTTCTGTTGAAGTTTTGATTCCTTCTGAATTCTTGTTTCCTCTTGAAATTATTACTCCTAAAAGATTGTCTTGCTGAAGTTAAAGCTTGTAACTTCCTCTCTTGCTTTAAGGATTTCTCTAACACTTCATTCATACCTTCTGGTCCATGCATGTCAACCTCTGCTCCTATGTTGGTATTTAATCCCAAAATGAATTTCCGGGTTTGGCTCTTTTCATCTTGTTGATATATTGGCACATATTTTAGTAGTTTGGCAAACCTATCCCAATATTGTTGAACTGTCAGAGATCCTTGTCGAAGGTTGTGAAACTCAGTCATCTTCTCATCGAAAAACAATTGTGGTAGCCACCTTTTTCGAAAGTGCTCAACAAATTGTTCCCATGTTATATCCTCCTTGGTGTACTTATTTTGTTCCGTCACATTAGTCCACCAACTAGCTGCTTCACCAACAAGTTGGTAGGACCCCCATAAGGCCTTAGTAGTTTCGCTGAAATCCCTTAACTCAAAATACTTTTCCATTTCATTAAGCCAGTTTTCTGCCCCTTCTCCTAGTTGTTTCCCATCAAATTTTGGAGGGGTGATTTTCTTCAAGTCCTTAGTCAATTCTAGAATAGGATTTCCTCTCCTAGGTGCAATAACATCCATTATGTTATGTTCTGGATTATCTCCTTCAGGAGGGTTTTCAATTTGAGGTTCAACTATATTTTCAATATTATCTTGTCTTGTTCGAAGTTCTTGTACCGTTTGCTCCAAAGAGTTGATTTTATCTCTTTGTTCAGTTAACAGTTCTATTATTGCTTCAATCCCATCCTTATTCCTTCTTTGAGCCTATGGTTCATCATCTTTGTTTCCCTTTGGTCTTCGACCGACACCAGCTCGAGTTGCCCTTCCCCTTGGCATTTAGAATTCCTGTTTAATTATTCTTATGTTAGTATGATTCCAATGTTTGAGAAAGGATGTTTCTTTCATATAACTTTTAAAATACATATTTCAATTGCGTGAGTCATAGTGAGCTCAAGGCCTAGTTTTTGAATCTCACTCTGATACCACATGTAAAGACCCAATTAATTTTAACCAAAATACCACTATATATTTTTTTTCAAGTATTCATTCACAAGTATACTCGGGAACTTCTATCCATACAGGATAGATATATCATCTATTCATACGGAACAGGAATTCACTTCATCTATTCATATGGAATAGGAATACATCTATTCATATAATCGGAATAGGCATCCACCTAAACGAGGCAGGCATCTATCATATGATAGGTACGTGCTCTGGCCAGAGTCTTGGACTCATCGGGATCATCCGGATCCTGAGTCGCTTCCCTGATGACCACACTTTCTACTAAAAGTGCACCGAGGTCGTCGTCCTCAGGGGTATGTAAAATTGTAATTCTAAACTTGAAACCCGCCTCGGAATTTGGCCTAAGGGCCTCGGGGAATCAAGCAATCCATGCGGGATTCTTCCGAGTATAGTTGCATGTATTTTGGTTGATTATCTTATATAACTAGTTATGTGATCTCTCCAACCCTAAACCCCATTCCTGAACGCTTGAGTACTGGGAGCATCCTTCGTTTCCCAGACTGCCTACATACCCTGCTTCCAAACGGGATCAAGGCGTAAAATATGTAGTTCTGTTTTCTAGGCTATGTTTATGTGAACTGTTATAAAGCGGGTACGCAACCCTTTCTAGGGTTTTTTTATTTCCCCTAGACAGTTCCTCTGCGGTTGCTACCCACGATGGGAAGCATGGATAATAAACGATCGCCTTGACCATTTATTGTTTACCTATTAACATTCATCTAACCCTACTCCCTAATGATGTTCATCTCCCTTGACCCGTTTAAATGATTTCCTAATAATTTATCCACATGATTTTATCCTTGAGTTAGAATTACATTTGCACCACTGAAAATTCCTAAGTTACAATTTTCTAGGTTGTCACTAGCGGATTTGATTCATTTTTGTTTTATCTTTTTAGATTATCGATCCAAAGGGGATTTCCCTTCCTTTGGATTTTAAACAACCCATGTTCCTTATTTCTCCCCGGTGATTTATAGGGACGATGCCACAGACGCCGTTATTGCAACTGTGTTAGGTTGTAGATGTAGTAGCTCAAGCGCGGCGGCATTACCCGTAAACGTGAGCCAGAGGCATCGTTAATACCGAACGCTGCTAGTTTTGTTTTTCCTTTCTTTGATTAGGTTTTCCAACATAATTTATCTTTCGTAAGAAAGAAGCCCATAAGAATCTAAGATTTACAAGGACTATTATTATAACAATATTTAAAGCATAACATTCGCTCAAGATATTTCAGTAAATCGACAAGCATTGATCAAATACATCTTTAGAATAATTTATTGCTAATAAAGAAACATTCCATCTTAACCATTGGATAAATAAGCTAACTAGACAATAACCATTTATAGAAAGTATTTTCATGCAATAAATGAGTTTCTAAGTTTAGCTACATGCAATGTTCCTCTTTTTCCTTGGTGGCTCCTCTCTTCTTATCTTTCAACCGTTTTATGTGTGAATGCAAGAGCTTCAATATCTATTTCCAAAACATAGGAAGAGGTCTCTCTTTGAGAGAGATCTTATATACATACATTCTAATGCTTTTGGAAATACAAGGAAAGGGCTTATATATTGCTTTTGGGGAAAACTTATCAAGATTTAGTGGCTAGTGTATCTAAATTTTGGAACCATGAACATCCATTTTGTTAAGATTATAACATGAATTTTTCTCTTAACAACCTTTCATTAAGACAACTTTTGAGAAAGCCTCATAATCTAGGTTGAATTGGAAATTTGTATAAAATCCTTTTAAATTATCCTAAGTTTTAGAATGTATTAATTTTAAGGGACTTATGCACAAATAGGATTCTTGATTGCATATTGCATGTCTAAGTAATCATTGTTTTAATCAAGACTACTGGTAGCAAATTTGTTTCATTACCATGTATATATTTGATTTGTGTTACATTACTCTCCTTTCAAGAATTAGGAGTACTTATTACAACTATCTACAATCCAATTGAGCTTATGAAATTAAAAGCTATAAAGAATGGAAGTATTTTATTTATTCACTAGGAAAGGTGATTTAATATAAATTTAATGAAATATCCTACAAAATATATAATGATCCAAATCAATAATACGTTTTAAAGGGAATTTATGGATCTTTCAATGTTCACTGGATTTCTTTTTTTTATCAAAAAAAAAGAATTAGAGTAGAACTATATTGGAATTTAGAACATATATGAATTCAATGGATTTTTTTTTATACAATTAAATCATTAAATATTTAGCTACTCCACAGTCTTTATGAAATATTAATTATCATTAATAAGATATTGATATTACAGATTTATACTTTCTAATCTCTAAGAATCATCCTTCCAATGTTGTGAAATAGTATAAATATAAGTTACTTTATAATATTTCAATATGCTGAATTCTTAGTTATAACATTTATTAGATCTATCTTATGATTCTATAATTGACATTATTATGAATTTCCTTTCTGTGAAATCATTACTGCTGTACAAATAAAAGAATACTCACAATAATTAAAATTTTGACCTGATCTGTAAAATTAATGATTAATATCTACATAAGATCATTAAACTGAACATGTACACATTCCCTGCTAATTGAAGCGCCTGTTTTTGAACAAGAGATAGCTAATCCAGAGAGGGCAGAGTGTGTGAG
>VDFB02135647.1:0-10768 GCA_007258455.2 Sequoia sempervirens | reverse complement strand
ATATTAATTACAATATAATATATATATTATATATACAATAGCAATATATATTATTATATATTATATTATTTATATATATGTTACATTTATAATAATATAAATATAATATATATTATAAATATATATTGGTATTATAACTATAATATAATATATATAATAAATAATATAATATATACATACATAATGTATAATATAATTTTATATTATATATTAGATTTTATATGATACATTTGAAAAAAAATGTCGCCAATTTATATATGGTTGGGTTCAGGACTCGACCATATATTTAAAAAAGTATAAAACAGGAAACAGATATGTGTTTCGTGTGTTATAAATTAAAAAATAAAAATTTGAGAGCTCATATTTAGCTCATTGTGCGCGGTTTATTTTGCTCTCCAACTTAGTTATTCGTTTGCTAGGGATCATTTTTCTCAAAATCAATCAAATTTCAAAGTTATGTTTGGATTTTTATGTTTTTATTCAATTTATATTCTTTTTGCATTTTTTTTTGAATTTTAGTCAAAAATAGGGTAAATTTGATAGATTTTTTATTGCATTAAAATCATTGTTAATTTTGAAAAAATTTATCAATTAACAAGTTTAAAATGGATCAACATGAAAACCCTAACTCTGCACAAGATGAAAACCTTAATCCCATACAAGATGAAAACCCTCCAAATCCTCCTTCATCGCAATCGTTGTTTCCAAACCAAAACATGCCAACAATACATGAATCTATTCATAGAAATTTAGATCAATTGAGAATTGTATGTCAAATCTATAAGACAGTCACTAAGCCATCAGACATGAAAAATACTTTGGAAACAATCATTTCAAATGTTGAAACTTTGGCAACTCAACACAATAGATTTGCACAATGGCGAGAGGAACAAAGACAATTTTATGTTGATCGGTTATCATATGATGAGATGAAGGCACTTGATATTGAGAAAGCCCAATTAGCCCAGTTATTCATCGATCATAGAATAGGATAACATATTGATGTGTGGAAACCAAAATTTCCAACTAAATGGTGCACCTATAGAGGCATATTAGATAATTTCTAGAGATGTTGGTGGATAGTTTTTGATAAACCACCCAACAAAAATCTTGATGTCCCTCAGTATTTTCTCTGAAAATTATATGTTGAGTTTGTGCTAGGGAAACATGTCAATTACTTTGACATGTGAGATTTCCAAGGTGTTGGTAGAGGGATGCCACAAGATAGACCTAGAGTACATTGAGTCACCCCAGTTCATCCTGCTCTGCCTATTGCTGCCCCAACTCCACTACATTACCCTAAGATTGTTGTAGATGCAGGGACTTTGAGAATTTATGCCTTACATTCATTGAGTGATAATTTTGTCATGCACAACCATCATGTTGCGCAACCATTTGATGATGCATCCCATCACGATGGTGTTGCACCTAATCCATCCCAGCATGATGGTGGTGCACCTACTGCATCAGCTCCCACTAGCACACTATCATCATCTCCCACTGGTACACCATCCTCTTTGGGACATATTTGTGTGCCTCATCGTTGCATGACATGCAACAATTTATGTTTGGGTCCTCTCTCATGGTCCACCGAATCTTCCATAAACACATTCAACTATGAGGTTCATGATATGTCAGATGTAGGAGTTGATAGAGCACGGAGTGGGCCATTTGCAGGAGAGACATCGACTTCCAGGGACGATATGGGAGGACCGATAAGACTTATAGTAATGTCATAGTGTGTTTTATCTAAATTCTTTCATATTTTATGAGAGATATTTGTACTAATATACGTTTATGTGCTGGAATCTTTAACAGTAGTTGACAGAGGAGTAGATGTCGCAAGTGCAGGAGGTTACGCATACTGCCATTTCATTTTCCCTAGAGAATCAGTATACGGTATTATTTAAATTGTTATTTTAGATGTTAATTTTTTAAATCTATTATGTTTAAATACATGTAATACATATATTGATAGTCTAATGTAATCTTGTATTTTTATGCAGCAACCTAGTTCTTATACAACCTTGTTGACTGGGTATGACCCATTGGATGAAGTTGGACAATAGGTACATATTTTTTTATTCTTGCCATTATGATTATATGTGCATGTGCATTTAAATTGTGTTACAATCTTGTCATTTTTAATATAGGAAACCATCTTAGCTAATTCATCCACTATGAGCCCATCTAGTGTCGTAGCATCACAGTAGGTATGTGTTTATTTTATATTGTAGATATTTACGTCTAGATAGGAGTAGATATGATTATTTGTCAAAAAATATAGGTTAATTTGTATCATTTTTATTTTATCTGCTATAGTCGTCTGCTCGACTCAGCACTGTGATGAGTGTGAGACCATTACTTTATACGAGAACTCTCGATCGTCCTAAGGGACAATCATATGTAGACTGTCTTGCAGAAAAGAGAGAAATACTTGAGGTAAACAAGAATTGCATTATTGATATAATATAGTACATGTATTTTGATGTTAAATTCGTAATTTATGAATGATGGCATATAAGTTTCTATTTACTAGTCTATATTTTCAACCATTCACATAATTAATCTAATTTGTGGTTTGAATTGTTATTGTGTAGGAAACTTCAGAGCAACTAACTCCTTCAAGGAGGTTTTATTTTGATGGTCCAACACAGGATTAGGATATGATATATATTGATATGTACTTAGGGTTTGATAGATCTTAAGATGGCATATATGCCACATTTTGTAAAATTTGTAGAACTTGTTCTGAGTAGGCATATGCCAAATTTGTATATGCACAAACATAATTATTCTATAATTTGATATATAATAATTAATATTCAATCTAATTTTTTCCTCATATGCATGTAATGCCCCGTCATAATAACCTAAGGAATGTTGCAATAGTGTAATAATTTTTTTTTTTAAATATTAATATTAAGCTAATTAGTTGCATACATTCGTTAAGTTACGCGACGTTACACTACTTTGAGTTTCCATAGACGACTTTAGTATTTCGCATTGCACATATTAATTAATAACATAAAGATAAACATTGCATTTCATTTGAAACTCCATTCAAGATAACATAAAGGACAAAAAAAATTTCCTTACATTGCATTTGATAAAATATACAATACTCATCCTTCTGATGAGGTAGTTCAATAATAATTACAATTACATTTACAATGTCCACCTCATAAACAATTGAGGGATGTTTTTAAATACAAGGTTTACAAATTACAATGAAGAAGTACACACAAATTTCCAAGTGCGAGCTCTCCATCCATGAAGCTCTCGATGCCATGATCACAAACTGGGGACCCAACGGAGTAAGGTGCACGTTCCACCCAACCATGTGGTACCCGTAGGTCCACCCCCCATGCTAGGAGATAGTAATATGGTTACCTAGACATAATATACTAACCCTAGACACTAGTACACAACTAACAAATGGTTACATTGCTTCCAGATTTTAAACAATTGAATGTACTACATACACAAGGTTAACTGTTACTTTAGGTGGAGTGTCATCACAATATTGCAAAGGTTACCCTGGTGTTTCTTCCTAGGTTTCAGCCCCCAACCTTGGGTTACCCTGGTAACCTCTTACGAAACCCGGCCCCAATGCAAATCATTGTGAAATCGAATGTCTCTTAAAGAAACAAGACACCGATTTTCCATTCTAGGCCTTCTCATCTTATACTCAAGACTGAACTAGCTCAAGAGTCAATAAGTGAGGCATAAACATCTTGTTAAAGGTTTTAATCTAACTATTGTGTTATTTAGTTTTCATTGACTTACTAACCCTTTGTAAGTTACCCTGACACCACTTTGTGTGTCGGCCCTTACAAAAAGCCACTCCCCTAAACATAACATGGATTTCTAAGTTTTCATGACTAGGGCTTACAAAGTGCACAAAGTACATCACATAATAACAAATGACCCACAATGGTCATTAAGACTTTTATCATAAACTAGGTAACAAAACACCATAATCTAACACATGCACAACCCAAGTCAACTCAAGAAATCTATTTGAACAATAATACACCCTTTCTATACTATTCATTCTGGAAGACTTATTCAACTAAGACTTTCCCAATTTGCCCAAAAGAACACGACTAAAAGCAAATCAAGACAAGTATATGTCTATTGTTCGAATATACTAAATCCAATCATTGAAAATAATTAACAAGTAATTATAATAACTTAAATACAATTATTTTCACAACCAATTAAGAATATAACATGATTTAATTCTAATTTTAACTTTCACAATTTTACTAATCAATATCGGTCAAGTTCTATATTTTAACCTTTTTGTTAAATATCTAACTAATGTTGTTCCTAACATATATATTTATACACAAAAACACTTCTTATTTCATAAAAAATAAATGTAATTTTTTTAAAATAAATTATTTAAATAACATATAAATAATATATATATATACATATACATATATATATATATTATTATAAATCTGAAACAATAATTCGAAATTATTTTCTAATTAAAAACTGTTGAATTTTTTTGTGGGTTTTAAATGAAACACAAATTTTCCAAAGTTTATATGGAATGTTGTTTAGACACAGCCATGGTGGTTACCAGTCGGCAGCCTTCCCCATACGGGGAGGCGGCTGTGTAGCAGCCGTCGCTTCCTGTGAGGGCAGCGTCGGCCGCCTCCATAGCCGTCGCCCCATATGGGGGCGCCTGTGGGGGTAGCCCCATGGCCCCCTCCATAAGAATGTGTTTTATACATTGACATTTAAATACAGTCAAAAATTCTACGAATTTTCTATTTCGCATAAACGAAATTTAACACGAATTTCGTACGGCGATTTCACAATTAAATTTTCATATAAATAAACAAAGTTTTTCCTCCTGCCTGCTTCCTGTTCTCGGCAGGTTTGATATATGGAGGCAGGTGCTTATGCATGGCTCACATCTGCAGCCTCTCACAAAGTTTCCCAAAAATGAGCGGGGCCTCCCAAAGTTCTGCCAGTCATGCCATTTCCAGTCCTGTATGCACCTGAGACCACTCCCCCCCAGCCCCAGCCCTCATGAGCCTCTCCAGTACCTGAATATCTTCTGCAGGGTTTCAAAACCATGCTTTCCTGTCGTGCCTGACAGCTTATATAACGCTAGTCTCGCTATGTGCCCATGTTATCTGAATCACTTTATCATCTCCCTGAGGCCTTCCTCTGCCAAAATCTGTGCTGATCGTCTGGGGTTGAAACCCATTCTGCAAAGGATTCTGCTCCCAGGAGCTTCCCAAAAAAACCCTTCTCCTGCAGCAACAGTCCCACTGCACTGAAAACATATGGAACTTTTATTAGAAGCACCAAAATATTTTTCCATGAAGAAAATTCAATAGCCTCTGTGATATTTCCAGATCCCAATTAACCTCTGTGAACAATTCTTCAACAATAATCCATAAATGCACTGGCACACATGTCGAGAAGTGCAAAATATCTTTTAACCACTTCTCGGCAATCTTGCCTTTCTGTACCTTGTATTATTTTAATTCATTTATTTAAATTTAAAAATCAAATTTCAAATTGCATGCATTTATTTTATTTAATTTAAATTTACAATTTCCAAATACAAAAATTTATTTAATAACCAAAAATACCATTTCCACAAATTATTTAATTTAAATATTGAATCTATTCACACACAATTTTAAAACAATTCAATTTAATTAATTAATTAATTTAATTAAATAAATTTAATCTTTTAAGATCAAACTATTTAACCAAACAAGCTAATTAATTAATTAAATAACAAGCAACTAATTTCTTCAACATTTAAAAATTAATTTAAATAACAGTAAATAAAACATAATTAACTATTATTTAAATTGACATTTTTCCTTTCAAGCAATTAACCAAACAGAAGAATGCAAGACAACCTATGACTCAAACCAAAATTGACAATGTACATTGTCTGGGTTATAGACTAGACTAGGGTGAACCAAACTACTATCTCCCAATCAACGTATCCGTTGAGTCTTGACACGCTTAGACCTAAGTAACTAGGTGGAGTCGGTGTCATGTACCTGCAATCCTACAACCAAACAATAACATGCATATATATATAATCCATTGAACAGACACACCGTGCGGAGAAAATCACAGATATCACAAGGTACTTGCTAGCGAGTGATGTGATTCTATTCTCCACACCAATACACGTCACATCAGACTGACGAAATAAATAACTATTAGTCCATCATAAACATGTACATAGCAATAATCAACTGAAAATAAACATCTACACTATCTCAAAGCATGTCTAAAATCAGTAATCACCATACAATGTATCATCATGCCACAGAATAAATCCACTATCGCTCAAAACCAGCGATCAAAATATCCAAACAAAGTATCACATTCTAACAGTGTGAAAACATAACAGCAGAGAACATAAGCATAAATGGAGGGGTACTATAGTGCATGTCTTTCTACTTTGAATTTTCAAAATGGAATGTATAATTTTCTTAGAATGGTTTAAATTTATGATTGATAATGTATGTTATAGATTAACAAAATTGCATTTTAATAGAACTTATGAATTACAATTGGCAATCCATCTATGTTAGAGTTCATTCATATTAAGGTTCACATGTATTACATTCCATGAGACTATATTTCTTTGAGGAGTTTTTTCAAACAACTCATTTCCTTTTCTATTTTACCACATTTTTCATACATGTCTACCAATACATTTTTATCAAACACTCAATTTGAGAATACCCATGATTTCAAGCTCTATTGAATGAATTTACATTTGACATTATTTTGTTTTTTGAACTCATGTAATGAAGTGGGCAGCTGATTTTTATTTCAAAAGAAGTTAAAATTAATGAAAAATGGATACAACTTAATGAAATATATGTCATGTTACAGTGTTCATTCGAAAGTAATATAATCATCTTGATAAAAATCAATGTCACTCAATGTTCATTCAAGCTTAATAACATGTAAAAGGTATAAAATCATCTTGAATAAGAATCACTATCTTTCAACCATAGGGGTTTGATGCAACCTTCAAATAAACTCCTTACAATTGAACAAGATACATGTTCATTAGATTGTTCATGTGAAATCTATACAATAATCATGATCAATAATTAAGACATCACTCAACCATGATACAACCATTAAACAAACCAAAATACAAACCATGACATGGCTGTTCTTTTGGACTCGACATGCAAATTTACATTATCGTAATGCACAAACAATGAATGTTGATAAACTATAATGCATTCAATACAAACTAGGAAATAATATATGGGTATTTTACACCAGAATGGTCCTCTTTTGCACCCAAACATGCTTCTAATCTTCACCTTAAGCTGCTATTTGACCACACTTCCTTAAGAGTCTAAAAGTGCAGCGCGATAAATCTTGGTGGCTATTACCTGAAAACCGCTATGCTTACAAATTCCTTTTTTTTTCCTTAGGCTAAGAGATCATATTGTGACCTAACTAATAACCTCTCTCATTTTTTATGCCATTCCTGCATGAGTTTTAGTTGAGGAAAAAGTTGTCAAATGAAGTGCTGTGAAAGCTGCAAACTAGTAAATTCCCTTTAATCATAACTCGCGACTAGATGGATTGTTCCAACACATCCGGATGGGTACGTTTACGCTAGGAATGGTCCTATTTTTTACCCAAACACGCTGAATCACTCTGAACTACATTGGACCGATGATTTCCCTTAAGAGTCCAAAGTGCTAAAAGGAAACAATCTTTGAAGGGCTATTTTTTGAAAACCGTGACACTTATAGACTCTTTCTCAGAGGCTATGAGATCATGTTGGGACCATCTACAAAAACCTCTATCAATTTTGTTATCTCTTTAGTGTTTTCCCATGATGAGTTTTAGTTGAGGAAAAAGTTGTCAAATACAAGTAGTGTAAAGTTGCAAAGTGGTGCAACTTTCACTTTGCAACTCATACGACCAAACGGGCTGTTCCAACACATCCAGATGGGTACATTTATGCTAGGCATGGTCTTCTTTTGCACCCAAACACACTAAACCACTCTAAGCTACATTGGAGCATCAATTTCCCTTAAGAGTCCAAAGTGCTAAAAGGAAGCAATCTTTGAAGGGATATTTGTTGGAAAGCGTGATGCTTATAGACTCTTTGTCTGAGGCTATGAGATTGTATTAGGATACTCTGCAATAAAATCTCTTGGTTTTTGCTATCTCGGGGGCGTTTTCCCCTATGGCAAGTTTTTCAGTTGAGGAAAAAGTTGTCAAATGCAAGTAGTGTAAAGTTGCAAAGTGGTGCAACTTTCATTTTGCAACTCATACGACCAAATAGGTTGTTCCAACACATTTGGATGGGTACGTTTATGCTGGAATGGTCCTCTTTTGAACCAAAACATGCTGAATCACTTTGAGCTACATTGGACTTGTGATTTCCCTTCAGAGTCCAAAGTGTTAAATGGCAACAATCTTTGAAGGGTTATTTCTCAGAAACCATGATGCTTCTAGACTCTCTGTCTAAGGCTATGGGATCATGTTGGGACCCTCTACAATAACCTCTCTCAGTTTTTTCTATCTCAGAGGTTTTCTCGTGGTGACAAGTTTTCAGTCAAAAAAAAGTTATCAAATGCAAGCAGTGTAAAGTTGCAAAGTGGTGCAACTTTCATTCTACAACTCGTACAACCAAATGAACTATTTCAACATGTCTGAATGGGTACTTTTATGCTAGAAATGGTCCTCTTTTTCACCCAAAAATGTTGAACCACTCTGAGCTACATTGGATCGACGATTTCCCTTAAGAGTCCAAAGTGCTAAAGGTAGCAATCTTTGAAGGGATATTTTTTGGAAAATGTAATGCATACAAAATATCTATCTGAGGCTATGGAATTTTTTTGGGACCCTCTACAATAACCTCTCTCATTTTTTTCTATCTTGGAGGTGTTTTTCCATGGTGATGAGTTTTTAGTTGAGGAAAAAGTTGTCAGATGCAAGTCGTGTAAAGTTGCAAAGTGGTACAACTTTCATTTTGCAGCTCATACAGCCAAATGGACTATTCCAACACGTCTGGATGGGTATGTTTAAGCTAGGAATGGTCCTCTTTTTCATCCAAACATGTTGAACCACTCTGAGCTACATTGGACTGGCGATTTCCCTTAAGAGTCCAAAGTGCTAAAAGGAAACAATCTTTGATAGGCTATTACTTGGAAATTGTGTCAGGTAGAAACAATTTGTCTAATTCTACAAGATCATGTAGGGCCCCTCTACAATAACCTCTATTGGTATTTGATATCTCTAAGGTGTTTTCTTGTGGTGTCGAGTTTTCAATTAATGGAAAAAGGGTTAGATGAATGCGATGTAAAGGTTCAAAGGGGTTTAGGGTTCGTTTTGTTCCTCGTGAGTAAGTGAAAAAGTGATTCATCTTCTCAAATACACTTAAGTCATGAAATACACACATGAATACAAAGTATACGCATGAAAACATGTAGGTCGTAAAGTACATTGGAATACTCATAAGTGACAAAGTATACACATAAGCTATAAAGTATACACTTGAATACACGTAAAGTATACACAATATGCATGATATTATCATTTAGTAATTTCTATCAAATATAGGATTTACAAAATTCTATGTAGGCATACAACAAACGGCCCTAATGCATAGTCATTTCCCAATAGGGGAAGGAAATAGATCATGTGTTGCCTTCGCGGTCGGCACAATCATCCACAACAGTAGCATGTTGACGTTCTGGAGTGAAAAACACCTGTACAAACCATCAAGGTAGCAGTTAAACTACATACAATAGAAAAGATTCTTAGGATAACAAATATATTCTAAACAATCTAAGTGATGATGAAATGGTAATGCAAACTAAAAAAGATGCTTAGAATAACAAATCTATATTATTCTAAACAACCTATTTGATGATCAAATGGTAATGTGAACTATAAAATACGCTTACAATAACCAATTTATATTATTCTAATATGTCGCATACCTTTGCCAAAGGATCAAAGTTGTTTATTGTTGCAGTAGCTCCATGATCAATTATGCCAAGAACATCACAATATACTTCAAATGAGAAATATATATGGTCACAATAGAAAAGATGCTTAGACTAAAAAATCTAAATTACTATAAACAACCTGAATGATGATGAATTGGTAATGAAAACTAGAAAAGATTCTTAGAATAGCAAATCTATATTATTCTAATCAACCTAAATGATGATGAAATGGTTATGCAAACTGGAGAAGATGTTTAGAATAAGAAATCTATATTATTCTAATTTATCACATACCTCTATCAAAGGATCAGAGCTAGCTATTGTTGCAACAGCTCCATGATCAATCATGCCAAGAAAATCACAATATATTTTGAATGAGAAATCTATATGGTCACAATAGAAAAGATGCTTAGACTAAAAAATCTATATGAACCTTAGCAGATAAAAAATATCAAAATGTGATGAACAATATCATACATGTCCCATACAACAAATGATCTGCCACTCAAGTGTGCCTGAAGGGTCATCTCTTACCTTCAGAGTTTCAAGTAATTCTTCATGATCAACACTACTAATTGTCCATAGTTTTTTTTTTTTTGGTCTACCATGATGTCTCAATAACTTAACATTTGTTTCTATAACATGGTGCAAATACATGAGAATAGTTTTGTGTTTCTCATATTCTTCAAATATAGGTATGCCATTCTTTCTAATCATATATGTTTGCAACCAAGTTCTAGAAACAACAACTGAACCTATGTGATCATAAG